>JAVLUZ010000157.1:12648197-12822910 GCA_036768485.1 Mermis nigrescens | reverse complement strand
GTCCAGACCCCCCAGATCCCCCCACGCCCATGTGTGCCCGGAAGTATTGATCTTGTACACTTTTCTGAAACAATCGATTGCATGTATAAGAAAGTCGAAATATTTCGATACAAGGATAAGTGGATTACTAATTCAGGGATTATACACGTATCTGACGTTCAATCGAATTAAATTGGGAACAAAATAACTCTATTTTTCAGTTTAATACACCCTCTGTCTTTCATGATCGTTTAGCATCAGGCGAACCTACATTTGGCCTTTTCCGTAATTATTTATATAAAACGGAACGATTAGAGCAAACACTTAATCGTTTAGTAGACTATACGTCACAAATCTCACTTCAGCCTGGAGCCGTTTATGAAATCTTAGCTGGTGTCGGAAAAGACATCAAAGAGACACTAACAGGCACTGGAAATGCTATCAAAAACGTAATTAGTGGGACACAAGCGAGTTTTACTTCAAATTTTACAGCTATCCTGAAAGGTCCAATCCAGCTACTTATAAATTTACTTTTATTGGTAATCGTAATTTTGATAATCAGATATTTTGCGTATCTCTACATGATAAGGCAAAAGGTGAAACATAATTTAACTCTCCCTACAAACGTCGTTTCACCCCACCCCGAATCTTTAAGTCGAACTCTTTGGAGATTGCTTAAATTAGATAAAGCTAACAAAAACACCAGAAGTAAACCTACAGTAAACTGGAAAAGAAATTTAAATGAACCACAGGAATCCTCAGTAATAATAGCAGCAGTGAATACAGAAAATTTGCGAACGCCTCATATCCATGCAACAAGTAATGATTGCAAGAATCTTATGGCTTTACTTGATACGGGAGCTGTATTCTCCTTATTGGATAAAGGAGTAGCTGATACAATTCCAAATTTAAAAATCTATGACACTAATATTAAACCATTAGCAGCGAACGGCGGGATAATACCAGTAAGCGGATCTACCCTAATAAATGTCAAACTGGGTGATGTAAGTGAAACTATACTAGTCTATATACAAGCCAATTGCTCAGCAAATTTAATTCTAGGGACAAATTTGCTGAACAGATTCCCTAATATACATCTGAATTGGAAAAATTAAACAGTGCGTTTTCGAGAAACTTATATTCATTGTGAAGGTATGCATTACAATGCACCAGAAAGGAGAAGCACCGTCATTTTAGCCAATGATGAAATAATGCCGGCACGTACTACTGGAATTATATATGGCAAAATCCCTCTCCTTTATGCAGAAAATGGAACTGTAATCTTTTACACCAAAGGAAAATAATCGAGATAAACACCTACAAATGGCTCATGCAATATGCACCATTTATAAAAGCCTTATACCGGTGCAAATCATGAACCCAAGGCCATATAGTATAAAAATGTTCCGAAATACACATCTCGGGACAATACAAACATATACGAATTCATCTGGAACCACAGAAAAACCACAAATATTCAATATTAATGATATAAATGATTGGATAGAAGAAAATGCTAACATCTCACAAGATTTGTTACCTGATGAGCGATGCAAAATAATAACAATATTACAAAAATTCCCTAATTTATACGCTCATGATGAAACAGATTCAGGAAAGACCAACTTAATCGAGCATCCAATTGATACGAGCAATAATGCTCCAGTCCGAAAGTACCCTTTTCGAACAGCCCCTAAAGAAAAAGAAACCATAAGCAATGAAGTGAAGAATCTTGAAGCTAAAGGAAGAATCCGACCTAGTTCTTCACCCTGGTCCACAAATGTTGTTCTCGTCAGAAAGAAAGACGGAAAACATCGAATGTGCATCGATTTCAGAGGATTAAATGAAATAACAAAGAAAAATGTTTATCCTTTACCACGAATAGATGACATTCTTGGTACTCTAAAAGGCATGAAATATTTCACTACTTTAGACCAAGCTAATGCGTACTTTTCAATCCCCATAAGAGAACCTGACAAAGAGAAAACTGCTTTCATAACACCCATAGGCCTATACGAATTTAATTATCTCCCTTTTGGTTTGTGCAATGCACCCGCATCTTTTTCTCGACTGATGGATATTATCTTATCAGGTCTACAGTAGAATATCTGTTTAGTCTATCTTGATGATGTTTCAATTTTCGGTAAAGACCATGATGAACTTTTAGAAAGATTAGAACAAATTCTATCGCGACTGGACGACGCCAAGATGAAGCTACGTCTTTCAAAATGCAGATTCTCCTATGAAGAAACTTTATATCTAGGATATAAAATATCGGCGAATGGAATTCTTCCAGATGATACAAAAATAAATGCAGTTAAAAATTTCCCGAGGCCAAAGAATACGAGAGAAATTAAATCGTTCCTTGGGTTGATATCATATTATCAAAAGTTTATTCCAAGTTGTTCACGATTCGCCGATCCGTTGGATAAATTATTGAGAAAAGGACGACAATTCACATGAGAAGTCGAACAAGAATGTGCATTCGAAGAATTGAAAAGAAAATTAATTCACCCACCGATCCTAGAACATCCTGATTTCAAGAAAATATTTATACTACAAACAGATGCCAGTTACGACGGCATAGGTGCAGTATTGTCTCAAATCCAAGACGACGGTTTGGGAAATCCAGTGGCTTATGCCAGTAGAGCATTAAAAAATGCTGAGAAAAATTACCCAGTAACAGAACTAGAAACCCTAGCCGTAGTGGAATTCGTTAAATATTTTCGCTCCTATTTATATCAACAAGAAGTAATAATAGAAACAGATCACACTGCTGTCAAAGGCGTTGACGAAAATCATAATGACGAATACCCAAAAATTGACATTAGTGATCTCCAAATAGAAGACACAGAATTAAAAACCTTTTTTACGAAAAACGAACTCGGAATGGATTACTCAGTAGAAAATCAAACACTCTTTAAATTAATTGATGGCATGAAAAAAATCGTAATTCCCCAAAAACTAAAAAATCTCATCATACTCATCATGACGATACATTTGCTGGACATTTTGGAGCCAAGAAAACATTCTCCTTAATTTCTCATAAATACTACTGGAAAGGTATGAAAAAAGACATAATTGAATACTGCAAAACCTGCCACAAATGTCAGAAAAACAAAGCAACCCGGAAAAGATTGTAGCTAATCTGAAGCCAATCACCTCTACAGGACCATTTGAGCGCATTGCAGTAGACTGCATGGGTCCACTAAGCCTTACAGAATCCGGAAATAAATGCATTGTCGAATTCATTGACTATTTTACGAAATATATTGAAGCTTATGCTACTCCGGATATAACCACACAAACAATTGCAAAACTATTTGTTACACAGATAGTATGCCGTCATGGAGCTCCCCAAATATTACAGTCAGATAGAGCAAGCGATTTCACCTCACAACTTATGGCAGATATCACTCAGATTTTTAAGACACAAAAAATTCATACCACAGCTTATCACCCAATTGCCAATGGCGAGGTAGAAAGAGCAAACCAAACCTTGGCCACCCGTATACGAATCAGTGATCGGACCGAGGCCTCGGCCTCGGCCTCGGCCTCGGCAAGCCTCGGCGTTTTTTGGAGCCTCGGCCTCGGCGCCGAGGGCGAAGCTGAAAAGTGCCGAGGCGCCGAGGGTTAAAATCAAATGTGAATAAGTTTAATATATCCGTTAAATATTAACTATTTAGAATGCATCTGCAGTACACAGGCTGTTTCTTACCTATTGGCTTTTCTTATGGTTTTAGGCGCGTACCCAGTTACACCAAGTTACATAAAGCAAAGTGCCAATTGATATTCATATGATGACTAACTTTTATTTCTCATGCTCGCTACATGGATCGGAAAGTACAGTGCAGAGAAAATAATCGTAATATTAAACACTTTATCTAACTAAAATAAATGTTTGTATGTTTATTGTTGTTAGCCAGAATTCTGATTTTAATCTGATGAAGCAGATAATTCATCATCAAAATCCAGATCATCTGAATCAGAGTTAGCCTCATCCATTTCGCCTTGTTGGGCTATCGCATCATCGTCGTCATCATCGTTTATCAGATTCTTTGAAGTCACACTATTATAACCAACTGCTTTGAGATTATGCTTTACAAAAAGGAGTTTTTGAACATTTGTCTGTTATTCATTCACCACAGCTTTTCTATTCTTCCACCGCATTGTCATGAATTATTTTTTATTTTAGAGGTTTTGTGTATCAGTATCACTGATTAAGTATCCTACCGACCTTCCTGCATAGCATATAGTTCTTATTTTAACCCTAACGTAGAGCTCAGGCTCGTATACAGGGGGATTGGGGGAAAGTGCCCCTTTCGAAATAAAATAAGAGAATAATCGCGAAAGACTTTTCGCGCTTCGCGTTGAATTTCACAATGATAATTTGTACAAGCAAAAGCGTCTTTTTGCTACATGGATCGGAAAGTACAGTCGCTACATGCAGAGGGGATTTAAGGGGGCGGCCGCTCCCCATTGGCCAAAATATTTGGCGAGATAAAGAATGGATATGCAATTCGCAATGATTTTTGGTCGTCAGTGACCATAATTTCTCAAATTTTTCCGGCGCTGCGCGCCGGATGATACCTATTAATGACATTTATTTACTTTCTTGGCGACAGGGCCCGGTTTCACCATAAGTTTACGACTCCTAAGAGTCCTACGACTTCCGTTTTACGGGAAATTCGGGTTTCACCATCTTTTTACGAGTTATGAATTACGACTACGAGTTATGAGTAACGAGCAACGGGTTAATAGTTCGTATTACGAGGGTTTCACCAGGATTTCCGTAGGACTCATAAAAACTCATTTTTTACGAGTACTTTTTGGACCTTTTTACGAGTACTCGTAATAAAATGTATATCTTTTCTGTTGCGTATGACATTCTGTCGTTAGTCATTGTCTCTGTTTTAAACAGCATAATTATGTAATTAATTGCAGATTTTATGCCGCTCGATAGAAAAACATAGAAAGTGTTAAGAAATGTTTAGGATTTAGTCAACAAGAATTAATAAGCTTCTCAGAAAATTTATAACTTTAAATAAAAACGAAAATAATAATATTAGTAATAATAATAATGACGATAATAACAATAATAATAATAATAATAATAATAATAATAATAATAATAATAATAATAAAAATATTACTTATACTAATAATAATAATAATTATTATTATTATATATAATACTAATACTAATAATAATAATTAATTATTATTATTATTATTATTATTATTATTATTATTATTATTATTATTATTATAATTTATAAACGAAATCAATTAAATCAGATTCAGAGACGTTACGAAGCTAAAAGTATATCACAGCGTATTATTTCAATTTTTAAATTTAACAAATCATTCTTAGTTGTCATTAATACGTACATAAAATAACCAGTCGGCTCTTTTCCGAAGGAAGTGCGATGAAATTCAAATTTTCAGAAATCTAATCAAAAATGTCTGATTTCCGCAATTCATGCAAAATGTCTTAGTGATTGTAATATTTTTCATAAAAAAGCTGCGAACATTACTAACAAGGGCTAAAGAAATAAAAGTTCGAATTACTACTCAAGAATGCAGCTTAAGAATCGAATTTTATGGGATTTCTCTTGAACATTTTTTGAAAAATATATTATTTTTTAATGCTAATCTTCTTACCCTTTACATGTGCTGCCAGTATATGTATTATTTAGGTGTGTGCACGAAAGTGAAACAAATTGAGAAAAACAAACCAGAAAACTATTAAACGCACTAGTCTGCCACTTCTTTACGAGTCCTACGGACCTCTTCTTGATCCGTGATAATATTACAAAATTTACGAATCTTTTCACTCGTAACATTCGATCGTAATATCTGGTGAAACCGCCCAGCCGTTATTCGTGAAAAAACACTCGTGAAATGTACTCGTAGAACTCGTAACTCGTAGCCCGTGGCTCGTAAATCTCAGTTTTTGGTGAAATGGAAATTTGTAGCACTCGTAGCCCGTACTCATGAAACCGTCACCCGTAACTCCTAACTCGTAGCTTTGTGGTGAAACCGGGCCCTGGAAGCCCTTTTCTGTTCATGTAGGTTTCAAAACAATTTTAACAGCAGAAACAGCTATTTTTGCATAGTTTTCTTTTATTTTCAATAAAAAAATTTCAATGTTTTGCATCAAATGCTATAAATACAGGAAATCAAGCAGTAAATCATGCTTCGAGACGTCTATCCGCCTTAATTTTGCAAATTTCTCGGCGCTTCGCGCCAGATTTTTGCTAAAGTCTTAGAAATCTAATGATTTTTTTGCACAAAATTGTCGAAAATTCTAAAATTTCAAGAAAAATATGACTTCAAAAGTGATTTTATGTAAAAGTATACAATGTAAAACACCGAAAAATGCTATTTCGCGCGTTGAGGGCAAAATTTTGGTCCTGTTTTTGACTTTTTCGGAAAAGTTTGTATACCGCCCCTCTCCCGCTACTGGATAGATCAGAAAGTACAGTAATTCTCGCATTAGTCTGCTACCATAAAACGTTCAAAGACTCTTTTTTGTAAAGCACAATCTCAAAGCAGTTGGTTATAATAGTGTTACTTTAAAGAATCTGATAAAGGCTGACGACGACGATAACGCGATAGCACAACAAGGCGAAATAGATGAGGCTAACTTTGATTCAGATGATCTAGATTTCGATGATGAATTATCTGCTTCATCAGATTGAAATAAAAATTCTGGCCAAAAACACCAACCAGCATTGTTTTTAGTTCGATAAAGTGTTTAAATATTACGATTATTCTCTAGCTCATACCTTCCAAAATATTCTAAGAGTACTATTTATGGGTATGGTATATAAGCTTGACCCTCGGCATTACTGCCCTCGGCCTCGGCTCGGCCTCGGCCGAGGCAGAACAGGATTCGTCGCGGCCTCGGCCGGGCTCGAGAATCCAAAACACTCGGTCCGATCACTGATACGAATGTATCTTGAATCAAACAAGACAGGCACGGATTATTACCTACCATACGCCGTATTTGCCACAAATATCCATGAAAATAGAAGCAACAGGCTATAGCCCCTTTTCACTCATATTGCGGTAGAATCCCCAAACTTCCTATTGATACGGTTTTGAATTATAACAAACCATTTACTACCTTATTGATGCTGAATCATATGATTTAGAAGTTAAAAAGCATTTCCAGAAACTCTGGATAAGTCCCGAGACAAATTGAATCATCGCAAAGACGATATAAAACCCTTTATGATAGCAAGCTCAGAATACCATTTATCACATTAATGACGCGTCTATTATTAGAAAACGAAACAATTTCACGAGAACCCCAGAAAATTCCTACAAATGCTTGGACATAAGATGCAAATCCAATACCCCAAATATACAAATTGATCTTGGGAACGGAAAAACAACTACTATCCATGTAAACCGCGCACAAGAAATATTTTGTTCATAACAATCTAGAAATGGAAGAAAATTGACTGAAAACAATCAAGCCGCGAACAATCACTCAACAGCCAACACAACTCCCGGCTTTGTAGCTATTACACAGTAAACCACTCAAAAATCAAACGAGGACATTTGATTTTTTTTTTAGAAAAACGTGTCACACAGAGTGAATTTTAACTTTTAATTTACTCGTAATATATGTACTTCCGTACGCTAATTTACTTTGTAAAGCAGGATAAAACATAGGTACTTTTAATGTTATAACTGCGTTATCCATATCGCTTGGCGTTACGAATTTTACAAAATATTTACCTGCTGACCCAGAGTACTGTTTACTCCAAAAGATTTTAAAATTCTAAATATTTTTTCAAGGAGCAAATTCCATGAAGGAATTTTTGTTGATCAATTACTTTCAATCAAGCTCACATACCTAAAAACCGGCGAAAACCAAGAAACGAATTAAACGTAGTTTTAAACTCATAAATATTTACCCAATGTCTCAGTTAGCATTAACTCAACTCAGAATATCATAAATATTTCTCATTGACCTCAAATGACCTACAGGTAATCATCAGTTATGACTACCTTCAATAAGATTATGAGATGGGTAATAAGCGGAACGATTAAAGGCGCCCATGCTAAAGACTTTCCATCTCTAGCCTGCAGTGAGCTTAACTACGATCACAACAAGCTGACCACAAAAGGTCAAAAAGATAAGCGTAAAACACCGCCTAAAGCAGGGAATAAAAGCCGATGACCGCTAATAGAAGTCGTTCAGTTCTAACTCTGCGTTCGCGGTCAATTCGATAGTAGTCGCGCCGAATTTTGATCGTATATTTTCGTCATATCATTTAATAGCCGAATTTAACTTTTCGCTCTGACTTATTTTGAATCTGCACCTGTCATTTATTCTCGTTCACCCCCAATTGTATACTTATATCTATCGCGCTTAATCAGCTCATTTCTTTTGATCTGCTCTTATTTTTTTCGTAAAATAAAATTAAGAAAAACCAGTAATTTCTCTTTACCAACAGTCCTCATATACATTGGGCGTAACACGTAAAATTCTGGATTTTGGTCTTTTTGCAAAAGGAAACTGCTTTGATTTTACTCCCCAAACTTATGTAGCTCCGAGATTTATTGGACGTCTGATTCCGATTTGACTACTCAAAATATCATCTGGCTAAACTGTATTTTGTTATTTAATGTGAGACTGAGGAGTTCTTTAGAAATACAGACCTGAAGAAATTGATATTGCAAGGTAAGTAAAATTGAAAGCGTAAACAAGAAGTAGATAAATAAACATAAAAATAATAATTGAATCGAAATCAATAAAATTTAAAAAGTACTTACCTAACTAAATAAAAGTATTATAACCATATGCATGCAACATAGAATTATTGAGATCAGGTCCAAAAATTTTACAAAGTGCCTTATTGGCTAAAAACGATGTGTATGTATTCATCAAAAACAATGTTTTTTGACGTTTCGAACAATGCTCGTTCGCTTCTAGAACATAAGAACGTTAAAAAAAAATTTCGAAAAAAACTTTTGAAAAAATCGAGTAAATAAGCAAGATATAGTAAAAAATGTCCATAACTATATGGCGCGAAACTTAAAAATAAACTAAAAAACACTTAAAAGTCACACTTTTTATGACTTTTACGAAAATTCGATAATTCTGGAGGTCGCAGCGATTCCGCTGGGGAGTTCAAGTTGCCATTCTCGGGGGATCAAAAACCACACCAACCCCCGGGGTAACAGGCGCCTATTCGCTAGCTCACCCAAATTGAGTACGACGCAAAACGCCAAAAATTTAACATTTTATTATACCTACATATGTACATATTACATATATGTATGTATAGACTGTTTCATAACGTTAAACATAAATTTAAGAATTTTTATTGACAGTTAGACGGCGGACTACGATAATTTCATAACAGATCAATTACTATTATCGTAAACTGTCAATTTTTTTATTGAGCCATAAAAATATGCATCACAATTAAGTGGAAATATTTCGAATTATCAAATTTATTTGCTAAGCAGTCACGATGCGACAGGCATTAATTTTTGAAGATTTAGTCGCAAACTTAATCAGTTGCCAACTGAATAATTTTTCCATGTAGGCGAAATCCCACGAAAACATATTTTCTGTAGTCATGGAAACTAAGATAACAAGACAAAATATTCGTTTTTACGTAGGTGATCGCGCCGTTATTCTAGCCGCTCATATCATTGCAGCTTGGAATTATGTCAAATATATTTTGAGCATGCGAATTTTGGTGTATATCCCGGTAACTGACTTTTAATATAAAATTTCAGTTTTATTTAATAGACAACTAAAAATTGTCTAAAGCTTCGAAGTTGCTTAATTAACGTGTGCGCCTAACGACATACGCACAATTAATGCGCAATTTAGAGCATTTTGCGACTGTAATGAACTTTTTTTCAATTTTGAACATATGAGGCCTGCATCCATAAGTACCTATATATGTAGGTTTAGTTTGTTTCAAACAAGTTTTGAGCATAACTTTTAGAGTATCTTGGAAAAATAAGCTGACAGACTGCGAATATTAAATGATATCTACTCTGTCGGCCAACCGATAGAAATTGTACGGAATTTAGGCAAACTTGAGAAGCTCTTCCATTTATCTCAACTATGTAGTACCTTTTCTACAATTTTACTCGAATGTGATTATTAATGTCCGACTTTAAAATTGTGTCGCATGCCATGAACCAAGTTATCAGTTTAGCTCATATAGAATAAAAATTAATTTGCCACACAAAGCTAGCAATTTTCACTTAACGATTTTCAGATGTTTTATAACAACAGTTTACTTACCGTGCTGTCAATTTATGGCAGCGAAAATTCTTAAGAAAACTGGAAATTTATATGAAATGACTAAAAGAGGTGGCATTAATTAATTTGGGGTTTGTGGGAAAAGTTTTTTAATGGTCAATGGCTAGTTGTAGGGGCTTATTTTAAATGCGACTTTTTGGCGTTTGAGGATCAAAGAAAGATTCGGAGGAGCAAGAAAATAAGATAATGATGGAAAAACCCACTGAAAGGCTAGAGGCCTTCGACGAAAGTAAATAGAACCGAAATCCGGCAGCGAGACAACCTCAAAGTCATCAAAATGTTAGTTTCGCATTTTGGTATTTAACTTCTACAGGCACCTGGCTTGATATTGTGTACTCTTAACAGTGCTAGATTTTCCAATAATGGAAAGGAAAAATTGGCTTTTGCAACAACACTTTATTCGGCAAGATTGGGCGGCCTGCTATGCGCTCATAAGGAAATTTTGTGTGAAACGGGCGGAATGGGCGAATTTCCTTTGTTTATTAAAAAGGTACATAGGTTTACAGTAAAAAATACGTATTTTGAAACTAAGGAGAATTTTCAGGTCAAATTCTAAGGCAAGAAGAGCAAGCTACAGGAGTCACTGGAGAGTTTCCAATTATGCTTCCATCAATCCTACAAATGTGGATTGCGAAGATTGGAGAAAACTTATGCTCCTTGGCAAAACTAGTCAAGCGATTAGTGTAATCGAGGAAGCGTCTAAGCTGAACGACAAAGACTACAGGTACCCTATAGATTGCTACGGCTATACGGAAGTTTTTATGCGCTTAATTTTATTGAGCGTTCTGTTAAAATAAGCGGGAAAATTAAACTCCGGAAACGGAAACGGGAACGATGGGTAAAATCCAGAAACGGAAACGGAAACGTACATCATGGTTCCATGGTAGGGTTCTCCGCCCACAAGGGGTAGTCAAAAGTGCCCGAAACATGGTTCCCTAAGTTGGAGGCCGTCAGTGTGACCTCCCCAACCCCGTTTCCGGCAAAAATTTCTCCACACAGAAGGGGTTCTAGAGGCTCCGGGTCGGGGTACCCCTGATAATCATATGTGAAGCTGACGGCCCGGTTCTGTCGGGGGGAGTTTCTCTGCCTGGGGGTGGTCCAAAATGCCGTAACGGAGTTCCGCAAGTAGGGCCATCAAGGGTGAATACTTCTTCCAATAATTTCTCCCATAAAGTAGGGTTTAGGGGCTCGAAAAGGGAGTACCCATTTATTCATTTTTATCTTGCGTTTTATTCCGAATAAAGTATTAGTATTATAGTATTAGAGAAATTTTATGAAGCAGGTTGGGGTGTTGCCCTCATGGGCCCCTACTCAGGCGTATCTCTGGGGGGTGTAGGTTCGGACCTCCTCTGATTAGAAAAATCGGAAAAAATATGACTTTTTAAACGTTATTTTGTGCTATATTTGGCCTTTTTGGGCTTAGTCCCCCAAAAATTGGTGTTGGTCCCCCAAAATAGGACGGCCAGCTGAGACCACTGGCCCTACTTGAAAACCCCGGTTCCGGCACTTTGGACTTCCACAGGGCGGAGAAAGCCCCGACGGAAGCGGGGTCCATCTTCATATGAATCACTGGGTACCCCCTACACGACCCCCTAAACCCCCATCAGTGATACAGAATTTTTGCTTGGGAAACGGGTTTGGAGGTATTTACCCTGATGGGCCCTACTTGAGAACCCTGGTTCCGGTACTTCCAGACCACCCCAGGGCGGAGAAACCCCGACGAAACCGGGGTCAGCCACAAATGAATAATGGGGTACCCGTTTCCGAGCCCCTAAGCCACCTTCAGTGAGTGAAAATTTTGCAAGAAATGGGTCGGGAGTGTTCACTTTCGTGGGCTCTACTTTGGGAACCCCAGTTTCGGCTTTTGAACCACCCACAGGGCGGAGAAACCCCGAAGGAACCGAATTCAGCTTCACAATCGAATAATGAGGTACCCCATTTCCGAGCCCCGTAACCCCCTTCAGTAGGAGAAAGTTTACCGGAAACCGGATTGAGGTTTTCACCCTGATGAGCCTAGCAGGAACCCCTGTTCGGGCACTTTGGGCAACCCCGGGAGAAGCTGGCTGACGGAACCGGGGTCAACTACCTATGAATAATGGGGTACCCCAATTCCGAGCTCTAAAACCTCCTTCAGTGATAGCAATTTGTTGGTAACGGGGTTAGGGATGCTCTCCTAATGGCCCCACTTGGGGAACCCGGTTCCGGCACTTTGGACTATGTATTCCCGGGGTCCGTCGCATAAAATTTACAAGCTACAAGCTACAAGCTGAAATTGAAGCGCGGCTACAAGTCCTACGTATGCGTTGCTGTAAAAATTTACAAGCTACAAGTCCAGACAGCCAATTTACCTGCAGGTCCTGCAAGCTAGTTACAATTTACAAGTGTAGCCATACAAGTCCTACAATTCTACAAGTGCACGTTATAAAATACATGTGCTAAAAATTACGTGTCCTACAAGTGAACTACTATAGTCTGTTTCATTTATCCGAGAGCTTTTTCAGTAAATATTTTTGGAGGCTACAGTAACCCCTTCTTTCTTATTTACTGTAGTTCGCTGGATCTCACGTAGTTACGTAGCAGAGAAGGGTTTTTCAATAACAGTTTTGCGACATAATTTATTCTTGTCTTCCAGCAAATTAATCAACTTACAGATATAAACCGCGCATTCGGCTTATCCTAGTTGACACTTTAAACACAATAGACTAAAATGTTAAGAAACGCCGCGATCTCCCTCATAGCTCAGTGGTAAAACGTCTGCTTGTCGTGTCGAAGCAACTGGGTTCGATTCCACCCGACAGCTTTTTATTTAGCGCACTTACTATAGTATGTCCAAGTACTGATTAAATGCCTAAATTAAATTTATATAGGCGGATTAGTGCATTTAAAATGGAAGAATCCCAGCCACTCGCCCTCACTGAGCTGATCTGCCGAATTACAGTAATTCGTCTTCTTTCGCTTACTGTAGCCCTTAAAAGAATTGACTAAAAAGCTCTCGAATAAATGAAACAGACGTCGTACAAGTTGGCGTTGCATAAAACATTGTCAGTACCTTGTAGTAAAAAACTCACCGATTTTTTTCAAGTTGCTAAAATGCCGTTATCGGAAGGAGAAAAAGTCTGACAAACTAAGGATTCATATGCACACCATGTGCACCCACACCTGGGCGTGAGGGAGGGGAGGTTGGGGATATGCACCCACCCCCCCAACCCGAGAAACCAAAAAAAACCATAAAAAAAACAAGAATTCAATTTTTAAAATTTTTTGGTTTTTTTCCCGCAATGTTTTGATGCCAATGGATAGTGCTCGATGAGAAACGTTGAAAAATGGTGTTTTTTCGCCGTACCACCATTTTTAAGGCCATTTTTTGACCTCTGAAAAATCTTGCACCCCTTAGAATTTCGGTGCTGCCCACGTATGTGTGCATCTCCAATCACATTGTAAATTGAGGAACTTGAGGCGAATTTGCTGAAGGGGTGGATAGCGCGAATTTTCGAGAAGTCTCGTGTGCAATAATCGGACCAATAATTTCACATAACGTATTAATATCATCGTCAGTCAATCTAAATCGTTCCATATTTTCACTTATCGATCTAACAAAATTTATACGTGGTCTGAAATTCCTTTTAGGATGATCGTGAACTAATGCACATCATTATAGTCATCGTCACTATCGAAAAAATCCATAATTTTCAATAAAACAAGAAAAAATTCCCAATTTACAAGTCAAAAACAACTCGTAAAAATGCATTACGAGTTACAAGTCTCCAACCTACAATTGTAGCACTAAAACTTTTATGCAACGCATTACTAATACGACTTGTAATTTCCATTTTTCTAATGATATATATGCACCCCGGACTTGTAGCTTGTAGCTTGTAGCTAGTAGTTTTATGCAACCTACACTTGTAACTACAAGGCTTGTACGACTTTTAGAACTTGTGGCGATTACAAGTGATTTTAGGCAACGCAGACTTGTAGCTACAAGACTTGTAAGAACTTGTAGTTTTGCACTTGCAGGACTTGTAGCTTGTAACTTGTAGCTAATAGTTTTATGAAACGGAATTAACTTGTAAGTTGTAGCTTGTAGGACTTGTAGCGACTACAAGTCTTTTATGCAACGAGCCCCAGATCGGAGAAACCCCGGACGGAACCGTTTCCGCAATAATTTACGTTTCCGTTTCCGGATTTTACTCACACCCAAAATAAGCGCAGGCCCTGAAGTTTAAAGTTTTAATATCTACTTCTCTAATTCAGACAGTCAGAAACGAGTTGTGTTTCTGTCATCATCTGAGTTTGTTTCTAAGAGATTTATAGTACCTACTGATTGAGAAATTTATACGAGATAAAAAATGCAGGCCCGTATCCTGGGTTTGGCCAAGAAAGGGGGCGGATCAAAGATAAACTAGTCTATATCTAGGAAAATTCGTTGGGATTGCACACAAAGACCGCACTTTCCGATGTTTTTCGACATATCCGTTAGGATCATAAAATTCGAACTTTTCGAGAAGAAAAATTTTTACTGAAAAAGTGTCGTTTTATTGGTCGCGTTTGAGCTAAAATTATGGACTGGCGCAAAGCGCCGAAAATCCGAAAATTTTACGTCAAAGACATGCGATTTTTATACCTTTTCGTGCATTATCTTAGCTCTCAAAAAAAATTTGGCCAACGGCTCTGTCTACACGTTTCATGCTTACAGTTATTTTGGTATGAGGCAATTTTTTAAATTTTTATGTTGTATTTTTATGTTGTACGCTGTCCACTACGTTTGTTAAACCTTTCGAAATACATATCTGGTTTTACTTTTTGCTATTTTATGACGTTTTCCTCAGGTGTCATTGTTTTTCTTCTATCTAATATTGCTTCTCAAATTATCGGAAAGGTCTAGTCTCATATTGCCACTGTCTCAACTGCCATCATCCAAACATTCCCACCACTTCCAACATTGTCACCAGTCCACGCGTTCCAACATTGCAACCAAAAGATTCCACATTGTCACAAAGAGTTACCCAACCAAGGTGCACAAAATGATCGATATGTGAAGTCAAATATTGAGCTTTTTGTCGTCAAAATGTCGTAAAGAAACTGGCGTAAATACTCAAAATAGCATAAAGACTTGTTAATCTACAGTTTTAAGTGGATTTTAAGCACTTTCGAATAAAATTTTTTATTTTCATCGATCATTAATTGAATTGCTTGCCTGCGCTTACATTGTAGTCAAATACAAAGTCATGAAAAATAAAAAGCTCGAAATTTTATTTAAAAAAAGGTGAAAACGGTAATTAGCGTATTTCAATTCCTTTTTTCTGATCTATTAGTTTTCATTCTAGCACACCGTAAATCATACATTCATGCCCGATACTTTGACAATCATATTGCAAAACTAATTTAAAATTTGGCTACTTTCTGCGAATACAATGTATGTTCATTCAGAGGCAAAGCCAGGATTTTGGTTGGGGGGCACACACAAAATGTTTTTAAGACTACTTTTGCGTTGAATGCTTTGATATGGTACAGTAACGCGTATGTGTAGTAGAACCTCGTTTTTCGACCTTTAGTAGGGTTTCTGACGACCAAAAATACAAAAAGTGTAAAGCAGCGCGAAGCGTTGAAAAATTTTGATACTTTAACAGTATTTACGTAGAATTTACGGTCTTTTATTGACAAACAGCTCAGAAGTCATAAATCGTGCGAAGGGCCAAGAAATTTAGTCAGTGTTTTACCCCTCTAAACGCTTATTAGCTTTGTAAATACTGACAGAGCAGAAAATTATCAACTTTGTACATAACAATTTTGACATATTGCCACAAGTTTAGGCTTCTAACAAGAAAACAGTGCGAATTGCTAACTCAGTATAAATCACTAAAATATATTGACTGATTCAAGCTTTTAAACGCAATGTTGGAGCTTTATAAGCAGAAATAACACAATAGCCGGCGCTTAGCGCTAGAAAATTTCGATGTTTTTACGCTTTAAACTCAATTTATATCGTTTTAAAATCATACAGAACCGACAAACTAATTTCGGCGCAAAGCGCCGGAAATTTCTAGAAATTCTTGAGCCTTTTACCTTTTTTGTCCTCCCAAAAATCTTCATACATGTACAACGAGATTTTACGGCTAGGGAAGGTCTGGGGTGGCGCGCTGAAGCGCCCTACCCGCGGGGTTCCGGGCAGAGCCCTGAAAAAATTAAAAAAAGAACTTTAATATTCAATATTAACGTTAAAATTTTCGCAAAATCGAGCAAATCTTGGTTCCGAATTAAGCCTAAAAATAGTTAAAATTTATCAACTCCCACATATGCAAAAAACTTTTCAATACTTTGCTGAATTGTTATATGTGTTTTGAGCTGAAATATGTTTTTCGACCTCTCCTATGTAAATATTGCAGCAACGGGTCGCTGCCAATAAGAAATAGGAAGATTTATCAATGAACATTTTGTTCTTGTTCTTATCGTTTTCAGAGACGTAAGTAAAGATGTAAGTAAGTCAGAAAAGATGTAAGTCAGAAAAAGATGTAAGTCAGAAAACAGAAACTGCGCAAAAGATGTAAGTGTAAAGATGTAAGTCAGAAAACAGAAAGTGCACAAAACACAAGGCAATTTGGTCATTCCTTTTAATTGTTCTTGTAAAGAAATACAAACAAAACAGATAATAGACAAAGTGGTAGTGGTATACAATCATTTTTGCAGTATGATGCTCAACAAGCATGCGCATATTCATTCAACGAACAAAAAGTACATTAAATCAGCAAACTGATGAGAAGCGCTGGATTATTACAGCTGATTCATGCTTCTCAACTCGTTGGTATGTAATAATAAATAATAATGACTCGGCGCGAAGCACCGGAAAATTTTTACGTTTTTCTGCCTTTTTGAACTTAATTTTCTGAACAATTATTGCAACGGAAAAATCATTGGAATTTTTGAAAAATTTGGGGGGCACGTGCCCCTGTGCTCCCCTGGCTATGCCTATGCGTACATTAGATAAACAAATCAGTCAATTAATCAAATTCTATGTATTAGAACAACCGTATAATTATTATGTGTCAGAAAATAAAGTTTGTTTTCTACCTATTGTATTTCGGAATTTCGTCGCTGATTTTATTGCATGTTTTATTTTGCATGTCTCAGTTAAGAGTCTATAAAGAGGGATTGTGTAATTAAGCAAAATGAGTCTACAAAGCAGTGATTAATTATAAGCCCGAAATCATCTTTATTTTTGAACAAAGAGCAATGCAATATTAGACATCAAGTCAATCTTTAAGTTTGAGCACTTTTTTACAAATATAGGTATAGGTACATAATTCATTCGCACCGTAGCTTAAACCGTGCTTTATTTTCAGGAGATTCATTACTGGCACGCATTGTGCTTGAAAAATTTGGGAGATATACCAAAAGTAACGCAATTTCACGATGTATACTTTTGACCTTTTCTTAAAAACTTGTTGTACGCAGGCAAAAGCTCAACTCAAAACATCAATAGGCTTAGGAAAAAAGAAGAGCCAATTTTGCTGCTGGCAGATATTTCCATTAAAGAAAATGACATAATGAGCGCCATTGATTGTTACAAGGCACTTCTAACGTGAGTCGGTCTTATTGTTTCCCTTATTCGGCTCAAAAGAGTAAGTAGGTAGGTACATATTTCAATTATATAAAATAAATAAAAATACTTATGCTAATACCTGGATATGTGGCCAAAAACTTTACGATATTTCACTTGCGCCGAAATGAGCAATTGCGTGTTCTATATATATATATATATATATATATATATATATATATATATATATATATATATATATATATATATATATATATATATATATATATATATATATATATATATATATATATATATATATATATATATATATATATATATATATATATATATATATATATATATATATATATATATATATATATATATATATATATATATATATTAGAGCTGTGCCGGGGCCGCCTTTTTTGCCGGGGCCGGGGCCTGCCGGGACCTGGCCGGGGCCAATAATAGCGTGCTTTACCATGCTCATAGTACGACCCTGCCCTACCCCTTATATGTACCTATGCATATATTCTTGCTTGTAGATATGCACGTCAAGCGTTAATATTTGTTGGGATTACAAGATATAACAGAACATGGGCATCGGGGGATCTAGAACCCCCAGAATTCACATTCCTCCCCCCCAAAAAAATCCGCTAGACCTCGCAGAAATTGATTTTCAAAATTTTTTTCTGTTTTTCTGCGGTTTTTTGATGCTAATGGATAGCTCTCATTGAGAAACGCGAGAAAACGGTGTTTTTTCGCTCTATCATATATATATATATATATATATATATATATATATATATATATATATATATATATATATATATATATATATATATATATATATATTATGAGGCACTTTTTGACTTTGAAAAATTTTGGACCCCCTAGAATTTTTTGAGCTGCCCATGTATGGATTTAACTCCTCTGACTTGGATGCGTTTTTCAATGTGCTTTACTTTGCACTTTTTTAGGCTTATTATTCTATTTGTTCTGATATACGTAGCTGTCTGCTACCAAGCAAGCTGGAAATGCTCGTCTATATGAATTGCAATTTAAAATATGTCAATTTTGATTATTAACTAGAAATTTGCACCAATCTGACATAGTGAAATAAAGATTTGAATTAGCAAGATCTGTGGTTTGCTTGAAATTGAGTTTGAAGGTAAATCTGCCCAAAACATTATCAATTTTCTACATTATAATCAACTCTAACTTTGGCCCCGGCCCCGGTGCCGGGGCCAGCCTGGACCCCGGCGCCGGGGCTCTAGGGCTATGTGCATAGCTCTATATATATATATATATATATATATATATATATATATATATATATATATATATATATATATATATATATATATATATGCGATTTTGGCAATAATATAGGAGATTATTCCTATATATATATATATATATATATATATATATATATATATATATATATATATATATATAAAAGCAAAGAAAAATGCTCCGATGGAACAAAAAAGGCGAATATACTTGGGATTGTGAATTATCGAGGATGTAAAAGGAGAGGACTAGGAAAAATCTCCATATGTTATATGCCAAAATTAGCAAAATATGTTAAAAATCAGACTTTCTCTAAACAATGCAAAAAATCGAAGTATATTCTGCGGCCTTTGAAAAATGTAAAAGTTTAGTAAACAATTGTTGTAGACATGTGTAAAAGAGTATCTACATAAGGTCTGTTGCACGTCAGCTTCCGTGTTTCCTACTGCTTTGAACCAACAATATCATCGATTGTCTTGAATGCATCAATATGTACTATTTCATTCAATTCGCTTAGCTACTGCATTGCTAATTCGCTGCTTTTTTCAATCAATTTTTTGGTAATTTGAATATTGCTTGCACTTTGACACTTAGAATGGCTGTATCTGCTAAGTGACATGCTTAGTAATAATGAAATACGAACATCTTAATTATGATTTGTTAACAGCATTTCACTTTCAGTCACATTATTAAGCAACTCAAAGTTGAATGAAGTCTGCAAAAAGTTGCATTACGTAATATGCTTTTAGGATATTATGTCAATCAGAGAAAATTATTTTAAAATAATACGTTTTTTCAGAGACCGCAGAATATACTTCGATTTTTTGCATTGTTTAGAGAAAGTCTGATTTTTAAGATATTTTGCGATTTTTGGCAAATAACATAGGGAGATTTTTCCTAGTCCCCTCCTTTTACATCCTCGATAATTCACAATCCCAAGTATATTCCCCTTTTTTGTTCCATCGGAGCATTTTTCTTTGCTAGTACCCTACTTTTAATTAGCAAGATTTGGAAATACAATACTAGATTTCATTTACTGTGCGGTTCTTCTAATAATTGAATGGTTTAAACTTTACAAAGCTACTAGTTGTAGAAGAAACAAACATTCTGATTATTAATTCGTATGTTACGTAGAACATCCTGTAAAGAAATATGCTTCCAAAACTTTCTAGAGCTAACCTTAATTTACATTTTAAACTTTACACAAGAGTGTAAAGAATTTTAGTGGGATTAATAATTTCGATATTGCTCTGATATAACGATCAGCATTTATTAAGAAATGAAACCTCTATAATGTTCTAAGAACAAATTAACATTAGGTGTTAATCACTTTACACTACTCTTCATGCGCCCCTAGCAGACGTATCAAATCCGTTTTCATATATATTTTACGACTTTAGGGAAAAAATAAGTTACTGAGAGGCTCTAGAATGAAGCTTATTATATAGTGTAAACTTTACACTAGCAACGAGTGTAAAGCAGATTTTAGTCGGATTTGTAAATTCGATATTACTCGGATATTACGATCAACATTCATGAAAAAATTACGTCTCCATAACGGTTTAATGACAAATAGACACAGATGTAAACCACTTTACATCACTGTTGAGTGTAAACAAAGGCGCCTAGCTGACGTCCCTTATTTGATTCCATGTAAATTTTCAGATTTCGGCAAAAAATTTAGGTTTTTGCGAAGCTCTAGAACGAAGAGAAACCACTTTACATCACTCTTGAGTGTAAACAAACGCGCCCAGCTGACGTCCCTTATTTGATTCCATGTAAATTTTCAGATTTCGGCAAAAAATTCAGGTTTTCGCGAAGCTCTAGAACGAAGATTAATTAGCAGTGTAAACTTTACACAACCGTCTAGTGTAAAGAGGATTTTATTCCGATTTGTAAATCTGATATTACTCGGATATTATTATCAACATTTATGAAAAAATTGCATGTCTACAATGGTCTGAGGACAAATAAACAATGAGTGTAAACTACTTTACATCACTGTTGGATGTAAACAAATGCGCCTACGTGACGTCTCACATTTGATTCTTTGAAAATTTCTAGACTCCAGGAAAAAATTAGGTTTCGGGAATGTTCAAAAACGAAGATAAATACATATGTAGTGTAAACTTCATGTAAACACCTAGTGTAAAGAAGATTTTGGTCAGATTCGTAATTTTGATATTGTTCCGATATTACAATTAATATTTATGAAAAAAATTAAGTCTCCATAATGTTCTAAGGGCAAACTAACAATAGGTGTTAACCACTTTACAACACTGTAGAGTGTAAACATATGCGCCAGACTGGCATATCAAATTTGGTTCCTGGTCCATTTCTAGACTTGATAATCATGTCCCTGACTCATAACCGGAGAAGCAGGCAGAAAAAACAAGACAGAAGCGCATTTAAAACACCAAATTTTTGACTTTACACTCGCTAAATATTAATGTATAGACAATTTGCTTTGACATGCACCCGATATAAGAGCACTTTACTTTTATTCTATTGGACTTATCCCGACTTCTGGACGGAGAAAGTGGCGAATAAAAAACGCAACAAAAACGTATTTTCCATCATTTAGAACACTGTAAACTTTAAAATTCCGTACCGAACTCCCCATTGAGTTTAAAGAAATTCGGTTTGGTACAATTTGTAGCTTTTAAACCGTAGCACATTCCTGTGTGCCAAAATTCTCTTGCAAAAATTGTTTGGTATGATTTATTAATCAAATTCGGAAAAAACGTGTTTTTTCGCCCATTTTTTTCCTCTGATTTCGAACTTTACACCCCCATAAATAACTCAATATTGCGTTTTTTTAAATGCGGTTTGCTGCGATGTGTAGCCCCTGAAAGGCACTTTATTACTGCTGTATTCAATTTACCCCGACTCAAAAGCGGAAAAATTTGGCAGAGAAATCTTAGTTAAAATCCGTTTTTTACACCATCAGCTTGAGTGTAAACTTTAAAACCCAGGATCTAACTCACCACAGAGCGTAAAAGACTTTGCTTATATGCAGAATGTACCCCTTGATCCGCTCTACATTTCTGTCAGAAAACATTTTAAAAAACTCATAACCGGAGTTAGTATCAGACATAAGCAGGTTGAAAACTCGACCAAAATGTGCTTTTTCACCCCCAGATTTTCGCACTCTTTACACTCCCATTCAAGAACTAATGCGAATTTCAACAAACAAAAAAAGTCAATTTGGAACATCCCTTTCTCTACAAATCTGTGCCATTAATTTATTTGAGGAGTCAATACTGAGTTGTCCACATGCCGTCTAAAAAACCTCCCAAAATTCATCCTATGTTTTAACGTTACACAAAAACTTTACACCTTCTTTACACAGCCAGTTTTGAGTTTCAAGAAAAACAAAAAACACGGGCAGCAAATTTTTTTATTATCTATCTTTAAAAAAAACCGCACCTTCCAGAAGTGTCCCGGTATAGCTGTAGGGGGGTCCACAGGTGTTAGGGGTACCCAAGTATATTATAGGTACGCGCTAACGCGCTACCTATGATTTTTTTCTTTTTTCTCTTAATTATTCAAACATGTGTTTTCCTTGCAGAATATCGCCTGAAAATGCGGACTATTTGACAAAGCTTGGACTTCTTTACCTGAAGGTAGGTACAAATTCAGTCGATTATTTTTCTTAACGCCATGCGTTTAAAAATTCCATTATTGGCGAGTTGTAAATGTTTTATTTTATATATATGAATTCATCAGTTCGTTAGTCGTCTCCGAAAATTGATGATTTATTGACAAGAAATTCTATTGAAAATTGCTCACAAATGATCGGAAATATCAAAGAGTGAAGAAATGAAAGAAAATGACTGTTAGGAGCTCGTAAGAAATTGAGGTCCTCTAGCCTGCTCGGAAATTTTGATCATTATTTTTTCTCACATATATCAGGAGTATGAAGCATGCAGCTAAATGTTTTGATCAGTGGCGGATCCATGATTTTTTAACAGGGGGGACCGAAATTTTCCTAAAAGTATCAAACATTGTCCAAAAATTCGTATATTATGCTTGAAGTACTGGTTTTTCGCTGTCTTTTGATAGGCAGAATTATTTCTGATGCAAAAAAAAGTGGAAAAATTTTAAAATTTTCCGACATTTTTTATAAAAAAACTCGCAAAATTAATGCAGAAATCGACACAAATTGCAGAAAAACACTTGATAAATCATTGTAAGAGCTACAAAATCTTTGTTCAGTACAATAACTACTCTTCTGGCGTAAATTTAAGTTTTTAAGAGCCCCAATAGTCAGTAAATGTCATTAATGAGCATATCCCGGGGCGAAGCGCCAGAAAAATTTGAAAAATCATGGTAAAAATGGCTAAAATCATAAAAAATACACATCTATACTTTATTGTGCCCAAATAATTTTTGACGACGGTAAGGCGGTCGCCCCTCGCACCCCTGTAAATCCTCCAATGGTCTTGATTTTGTATGTTTTTAGTTTTTAGTTAGATAACTTAAAACATATTCTATAATAAATCTTACAGATCGTTCTGTACTGAAGTGACAATAACAATTGCTTAAACTTTGTTTTTTCATCTCTTTACAAGACAATCATACGACATTACGCCAAAAAGCACTTAAAAATATAACGAGTAAAAATTCAACACAAAGACTGTCTTAATTGAAAAGACTTAAATGAATTATATTCCAAAATACCTACTTTAACTGCGGGTCAGATCAGAATGCTTTTCGCAAGGCTGAATGTGAATTAATAAAATCTAATGAATAAATAAATAAATGATAAATCAATGAATCCCATTGTGTGTTAGCACAAGTTTCTCTTATTTCTGTTTCTTAAGTTAGATACAGCGTGGTCAGACCAAGTGTAATTACATAGATCTGTACTTTTGTGCTGCAAAGGTCAACGTCAACCTTTGAAGTGACTTTCCTGTGCACAGTTAAATAAATAGATTTATTAAAATGCAAATTCAAGACGGACAGTCAGCAAGAAGCTTTCGAAGCGATTGGGAAAGCCATTGGATTTAATCAAAATCACACCGATGCGATTTTGGCTGCTGGTTGTATGATTCAGAATTATGGTGATTTTGAAGTTGCATTAACCAAGTATAGAGTAGCAGCACAGCATTGGCCTGACAATGCCCAACTCTGGAGCAATATTGGCATGTGCTTCCTTGGCAAGAAGAAATACGTAGCCGTAAATTAGCATTATTTTAGATTCAGTTTTCAACTGATTTCGGTGATAAAATAATGAGTGGCAAAAAGCGATAATTTCGGTAAAAAAACCTCCATATTATGAGTATACTAGTATGTATACATATATTCATGCATCGTAATTTGGGCGAAATTATCGATATATTGTAGCTATATCAGATTTTTTCCTCATTCTTATAGCAAGTGGGAATCTCCGGCCTACTATATTTGTTTTTATTTAACAACTCAATTTAAATCAATGCAGCAG
The DNA here is from genome assembly GCA_036768485.1 of Mermis nigrescens. Taxonomy (NCBI): domain Eukaryota; kingdom Metazoa; phylum Nematoda; class Enoplea; order Mermithida; family Mermithidae; genus Mermis; species Mermis nigrescens. Next base: position 12,798,340 of record JAVLUZ010000157.1, on the reverse strand, counting down.
CAAACATACTCATTAATTTATTCATTATGAACTTCTCAACCGCTAATTTCATCTAAAATGCTTCCACTTGTTTGCTTCAGAAGTTATTTTTTATTTTTTTGCTTATTTTGATAGCAAGTGGGAATCTGCGGCCGACTAGATCAGTTTTTATTTAACAAGTCAATTTAAATCTAGCAACAGCAAACATATTCATTAATTTATCTATTATGAGCTTCTCAAGTGCCAATTTCATATAAAATGGCTTCATTTGTTCGCTTTACTATTCCAAATGATTCGCGGAAAATAACTCGTTGCTCGATAGAAATTGCTCGCTCGCCACCATATGGGCAACAGTCAAATTTTTAGGGGTCTAAGTGGTGTAAAACTGGCAGGAATTCCAAAAAATATGCCAAAAATTAAATTTTGAGAGGTCTATCGATTTTAGAGGGTCTGCCGGATTTTCGCGGGGTCGTTAAACCCTCAAACGCCCACGTGTGCTCGCCACCAATTGCTCGCCCGACAATTACTCATCCAGCAATTGCTCTCCTGATAATTGCTCACCCAGCGATTTCTCGCCCAACCAAAGGTCATGAAAATTTTAAGATAACTGTTCGTCTGATTTTTTTCAAATTTCGCGCAATAATTTCTTTTGCATTAGGTAAGGGTCATTCCATTGACCTGAAATTTTCTGCTAGAAATTTTTAGTTGCTTTACTTCTGCATTATTTTGTTCTCAATGAATATGATTGCCTGTCTTGCACCAAATCTCATTGTGGTCTTGAGCAGGTGATCCTCTTTTTTCAGTAAGGTTGTCCAAACATATTTAAAAGCAAATTTCTGCATGAAACGCTGCATACTAAAATTAATTTCTTTTCAGTCGATATTTGCTTTTGTTAATTAGGTAAACAAACCGAAATGCAATCCACCTGATATTTCATCAAGTTTTCTGAAGAGCCATTGTTGACAAGCAATTGTTGGACTGAGCGAACAATTCGATGGCGAGTCGCGAAGAGCCGAGAAATTTATGAAATTAGGCGGAAGAATAAATACTAAACCTACATATAAGCGATAAAATAAACATATATTTACCCATTTAAGCATGCATTTTTTAGAGATTTCACTGAAAACAGGACAAATTGAGCTAAAGTCGTATGTTTCTTGTACCAGAAACATTCAAGAGCCACAAAATCTATAACGTTGATAGGAAATTATTTTAAATATTAAAACATGGCTTCCAGGTAGCCATAAGTCCAAAACAAGAAAAAAATGAAGAAAAATTTGCTTACTTCGTTGGGCTGATGGAGAGCGGCGGCCCTCTTCCACCACCTCTCCCTCTTAATTAAACATCGGCAGCAGCCAATTTATGGAGGGTCTGGGTTGTCTTAAACCGGCTAAAATTTCAAAAAAACATGCAAAAAAGTCAATTCTGGTAGTCTATCGATTGTTGGTGTTGTACCTGCTTCTAGGGGGTGCGAAATCCCCAAAGCCACCCACATCCATGCGTGCGCCTAACCGCGTGCTTGCCATTTACTGTCTTATATTTTATTTAGGCTATCAGCTGCCTGAAACGGGCTAATTATTTGGCTCCACTGGACTGGAAAATTCTGTATAACTTGGGCCTAGTGCATTACGAGATGCAGCAGTATTCCTCAGCGTATCACTTTTTAACATCGGCAGTTAATATCAACACAAAAGCTGCTTCTAATTACGTTCTACTAGCTGGTATATGAAATCAGTATTTTATCATTAACCGTCAAACATATAATTAATATTTTGATGTTTTTTTCTGAAAACTAAGTACGGAAATATTAATCATATCATTATGAAATTTTTTTCAATTTGTACCTACATATTGTTATTAATGGGTATGCACGCAATATGCATACATATGTAGATTCCTAAAAACTCAATGAACATAATTCGGAACTGCATAAAAAATTATTTATCAGCCTCCCAGTGATTACTTTTTGCGACAAACATATTCCAGCATGATAGCGTAAACGCATCACTTTTTTTCAGTTTTGTGAAAATCAAATCGTTAAATTCATTTGACCTTGTTTAATTTCTTCGTCTAACTTTTTGATCTGTATAATTATTCTGATCGTAAAGTTTAAAATCCGTAATTGAAACCAAGCTAGAAAGCAATAATGCATGAAATTAAGATGAATTACTTATGTTCAAGCCCTACATATCTACGAGATGCGCGAAATGTTGTAAGTTCTCATTTAATAAGTGCAGCAAAAATGTATAGTGTCAAACTGACTTCAAATAAAAAATATGGAATGACGAATAGACGTTTGCGGATGTGACATGACATTCCTTTCATTCGTCTTGAAGAAGCAAACGATCGGCGTTGCTTAGAAGTTCCACTGATCCTTTATTTAAAATATATATTTTCTGGAAAGTCAAAATTTCTTTTTTATTTTTCGTTTTCGTGTTTTCTGCAGTCAAAAATGACTATCATTTTTGAGATATATTTAATACTGAGCACTAAAATTTTTAAGGCAATTATTTTTGCTTTTTAAAATCCTTTTCATATCTAAGAGCATTCTAAGGTTATTAACATTACATGCAATCTGTTTGACTTGTGTGATTTCAGCTGTACTAACACGCCTGGACGATTATGCAAATGCCGAAAAAGCTTACGAATGCGCTCTAAAATATGAAACGTAAGTGCGTAGACAAGTTTAAAATATTGAGGATGTTTCATTAAAAAATATTTTTATTTAATTAATTTATAGCTCGTCCTTCTTCCTCTGCTTCCGGTTTCCATTTTGATCGCCTTCCAGAAGTATAAGTTGTAAACACCTGGTTTGACTGATGATACAAATTTTTTTATGTTTAAGCAATTATTTTAGTGCATTCTTCCAAACTTTTTATTTAGACATAATTAATTAATACTTCAGGAAAGATCCTACGGTTGCCTGCAATTATGCAATTTTTCTTTACAATAGACAAGAAAAGGAACGGGCTAAGAAAATGTTGGAGCATTATTTCTATCGGCTGAAAGTATCGTCGGAACAAGTATCAAACGAAGTGAGACAAATAAAACTAAGCCCTGCTTTTACATTAATTCGATTTTATTAACTAATGAAATTCGCTCTAAAAGTTATATAGCATTTTAATCGCTTTTCTTGCGAGATGGACCTAGAATGCCTCAAACTCCTTGAACGATTAATCTTGCTTATGGAAATAGATTAAAAATTGTAAAAGAATATGAAATTGAAAATAGCTCATTCGATTCATTTACTTATTAGTTTACAGCTTTTCAAAGAATATCCGTCCAGTGAATGTTTATGCTTTAAGGTACACGAAATGTCAAAACGCTTAAGCGATGCCTTGCATACCGAAATTTGAAGCTCCGGAAAATTTCTCAAGGGCGAAGACAATCAATGCCATAATATCTCTTCAAGATGTTCTTTCTTTCTATAACCTTGTTAAATTAACCTTAGGTACTTGACTTTTATTATGCTTAGAGGTAAAATAAATAGACATAACCACACGTAGTTGTGGGGTTTGGACCCCCTAAAATCTGGTGGACCCCTAAATCGATAGACCCACAAAATTAAATTTTTGGTGCCTTTTTGGCAATTTCTCCCCATCGGACCCCCCAGAATTTGGCTGCTACCCATGTATGGACGTGAACAACAAAAATATCCATAGTTGAAACTGGTCGCAAAAGTGGCAGGTATACAGAAAATAACAGCCGGTGGCAGTTTTTCAAACGAAACTTAAAATACTGAACTTGGCCCAAAAATTGATGGAAAAAAAGATTCACAAAATAGATTTAGAAATTGATTCACCTCTTTTTGTTACAACCGAACGAATAAGCATAAAATTCGAATCAAGGTTATATATGTAAGCCATTATCAACGATATATTTTGCTTCTTCTATTCCCTTTGTGGCAGCATATTCGAATAACTCTTTTGCTTTTCTGAACATCAGAATCCTCTGATTTAAGTGATTTCTGATGTAAGAATTTATTCTCACCTTCCACCCAGACTCTTATAGCCTTTCATCTGAGCCACAGCCAGATTATAAGACGCTAGAGGATGTCCATTTTCTGTTGCCTTCCTTTAAGAAGCAGTGGAGCGAAAATAAAGAAAATATTTTCTCAAAGAATCGAAAACAATCATAAAAAAATTGTGAAAATAAAAATGTTTCGGCATGTGCTGATAATTTAATGTTAAAACGCAAGCTTACTCAAGCCAAGTCATCGCTTTTTCGATGTTTTGTGCCGCTCCTTTACCTGCAAAAGCACGTAGGTACAGATCTTCAAAATAATTATTGAAAATTTAATCAATTTATCGGTCACTGGATGTGACTTATGAAAAAACCAGATTCGTATTCCGTTTCAGGCATGTAGCTTGCCTTCCGAATTGGGGGGACTAAAATTTTGAAGTCAGATAGCTCAACAATTACTTGTAGACATAAATGATGGTATTACTGAGCGTTTCTCAACGAGCTCTACATTTAAAAAGGAAAATTTTTTCAAGAAAACTCAAACAATTTGGCTTGATTTTAGTCATATTTGAAAATATGTTGTAACAAATGATCATGCAAAATGACTTCTAAACATTTGACTTCGCTGAAAAATTGTTTCAATTTTTTCTATTCAATCCTGTTACATTGCAAAAAAGAAATAGTTACCTACAAAAAATAAAGAACTCTACGCAACGCGTCCAGAAAATTTTGATACATTCATCATGTCTTATTCAAACTTGGGATATCAGAAGACAAAAATTATACAAAAAGAATAAAACTGGCGCAAAGTGCCTGAAAATTTTGGATTCATTAATCAAAAAGTGTGCTAAAATTTATTCTGGCAGTCTTTCAAATGCGCTTAAAGAATCTTCACTTTTTTTCCTTCGAGGGACTCTTGCAATAATATTCTTATTTATAAAATTTTGAGGGAACTAGCCTCCCCCCTTATCCCCCTACAGCTACGTGCTTGTTCCGTTTAGAAGCATTAGAACAATGTAAAGACTTTGAAATTATGTACCTTATTAATCAGTATATAAATCGTTTAAAGGTTAAAATGTAGATTCTTATTTGTAAATTCGGGGACACTATGGGGCTGATTGTGAACACAACTTGTGGCAGATTTTGAATAAATTAGTTTTTTTAAGAATATGAGCGTTAAAAATTCACACTTATAGAACATTCTCTGATTCAGTGGTTTTATACGGCATTTTGTCCAAAAAAATTATAGATGAAAACCTCAGAATTTAATAGCCTTCTAGTTGCGTAATTTTTGTAAAACAGCAAGAGAAACGCTGGAGGCGTCGATCAGAATTTGTTTTAACTTAACATATCTAAAGCATAGTCAAAACATTCTACTTCAATTTTGACAGTATTTTTATATGTTTCTGGCTTATTCTTATCAGTTTTAGGCCTAGCTAAAGTGCAGTAAAGATAAAAGGCTTTTGTATCCAGCCAATTCTGGTTAGAACAAAGTGAAGTTTTTAATTTTATAAAATCAGTAATTATTATTATGAGGACTATTTATATTATTATTATTATTATTATTATTATTATTATTATTATTATTATTATTATTATTATTATTATTATTATTATTATTATTATTATTATTATTATTATTATTATTATTATTATTATTATTATTATTATTATTATTATTATTATTATTATTATTATTATTATTATTATTATTATTATTATTATTATTATTATTATTATTATTATTATTATTATTATTATTATTATTATATTATTATTATTATTATTATCATTATTATATTAGTAGTGGTAGTGATAGAGTTATTATTTATTTATGTTATTATTATTAGTAATAGTATTACTAATATTATTTTGTCATTGTATTATTGATAAGTAAGTAGTTACAATTACTATTCTTATCATTATTAAGTAAAAATAATGATAGTGAATCATGATAATATTAATTATCATGATTATTATCATTACCATTTTATTGATAACAAAGTTACTGCCTAATCTATTCTATGTACCTACCGTGCAAGTGTCTTTGGGCTAACTGGTGCTGAGCTTCTACGTGACCTATCCAAGCATAGGCAAATTCGATGAAGCAAATCAAATGATGCGTGTAAAAATAAACAAGTAGCAAGATCGATATCAAGGCTATTATGATGGAAATCTAAAGAGAAGAATATTTCAGATCAACGGATCACAAATGGGAATAAATTTTTGTAGGTAATAACAATGCTAGTCAATAATTACAATTAATACTCGTATGTTATATTTAGCGATACTGTACGTAGACTTACCTATCAGAAGAATTCTTTTCTTCTCGGTCCATTTGTAATAGGTAGAACTTTAGTTTTATCGAAATTCGTGCTCAGATTCACGCAACTCTGCTTGTTGAAATGATTTTGGAAAAAAAGCAAGCTGCTGCGTTGCTTCGTTTGTTCAGTTTTAGTGCTACATTGAATCATCCAAAAATTTAAATGGACCTTTGTATACGTTTTTTAACTTAATTTGCCTCATATCCTTCGACTCAATTAAGGAAACTTAGTTAAAGTATTTGGTCTGCGGAACAGGTAGGTACTCTGTACTTTTTTCAGTACCTAGTCTTCATGACATCTCAGTAAATTTTTTAAAAACATGTTATGTTCATCCTTATAAAAAATTTGTGCTTAGGCACCCATGTAGGTAGATAAATATTTATTCATTGTCAAAAATAAGTATAAACATAGTAATTACTTCTAATGACTTTACGAGGAGGGAATCAGGTTTCTTGATCTTTGCTAAACGTACTCTTCCACCAAAGGGCAATTTATCATTCCAGCCAATAGGCATCCATCTTTTTTGCTCTTCGTGCTCGTCATCTGACGGTCTAAAGAATATGAAGTGAAGTCAAGAAGCGAAATAAGAAGTATAGGATTTGAAAATCATGTAAGGTTCGTGGCTTTTACTGCATTGCTGGATCAGCTAAACTTGCAAATTTTTAAATCGAAATTATGCAAGAGCCCTTGAATTTAGCCTAGTTGTAACCACACATGGACGTGGGGGTTGTACCCCCAGAATCCGGTAGACCTCCAAAAAATCGACAGACCTCTTAAGAATTGAAGTTTTGGCTCGTTTTTGGGATTTTTGAAAGTTTTACGCTACCCAACCCCCAGAATTTGGTCGCTGCCCATGTGTTGCCGTAACTAAGAGCGAGCGCGATCGCGATCGCGTGCTATTATTTTATGAAATAGCAAATCAAAATTATGTCTCTCAATCAGTTTGCGTTTTTCATATTAGTAGGTGCATACCAACTTAAGTGAAATCTGGCGGCGTGTGTAATGGTAGCTTAGAATTCTTAGGCGTGAAAAACAAACCTGATCGTAATCAAGTGCTTGGCTTATTTCGCAAATTCCTTAATTATGCAAATGCAATTCCAAATGCTCAATAAAATAGCTAAAAAATGCTTTCTAAGCAGGTCTCTGTATTATGATTTTACAGAGTAAAATTTAATCGGTCTTTATTGCTATGTGTGTCCGTATGTACAATATCAGTCTGTTAATTCATTTCAGCAACTTATATGATTCAACGATTTGCCTTAATGTCCAAGTTCTCCCTAAATAGACTGTAGCTCAGCTACCAAATTCTGGTAGTGGGGGTCTAATTGTGGCAAAAGCTCGAAAAATCGCAAGAAAACATGCCGAAAAATATAGTTTTGGATTCTAAAGTAAAACATATGGGAAATATTTTGAAATATTAAGGATTATAAACCCGATTATTATTATTATTTTTCCAAACCCCCCACACCCATGTGTGATTATTTTTACCTTTGCCTTCCTGATTCGCCTGCTTGAATACCGTCTTCGATATTCAAATCACTCTTTCGACGACGCATCGCAAAATTACAAAATGATTTTTATACGTATGAGAAACAAAAATGTCTGAGCATTATTTCGGTTGACCGACTTCATTATGTTTAAGCCGTTTATCAGTTGCCAAGCTTCATAGCGTTCATGCGAAAATATTTTAAAAAATCAATAAAAATTTTATTCTGTTATTATTGGTACTACGCAAATGAAACCAGTGAATTATGGCCTTTCTAGGGAATAAACAAATAAACAAACAAATAAGCAATCGTATGGATACAAGTTTTTATTTCCGCTAAAATTCTTCTGAAATCTCGAAAAACTTAATAAAACTTTTATGAAATGGGCTGGTATGCGTTGCCTATCATACAAATTTTCTGGAACGAACTTACGAGCTTAGTAGTTTAATGCAAAATACTATTATAAAATTGAAAGTTTGTTCGGATAGTCGAAGAAGACTGACACTCCAACGAGCCAATTTTGCGTTGAAAATCTTAACAATTACTGAAAATCAGATGTCAGACCTGATTTAGGCATATTTTTTGTATTCTTCTATCGCTCAAAGGCTGAAATAGCTTTTCAAACAGGTTTCAAAATGGCTTGCGCAGTCATCGAAATAAATGTTTTCGCTCTGCTGCCAGTGCCACGCATTATACGTCCAATCTCTAATTTAAACATTTAGCCTTCTTTCATCCGAAATTACTCCTGCGTCATTTAGAGATTATCTAGAAAGTGAATAAAATAAAAATCGACTTTGATTAGAAAATTAGCTAAACATTCAGAACGCATTGTCTGAAAATTTCACGATTATCACAAACTTAGATGCACACGTGGCCGGTCTGGGGTTAGTCGGTCAGAGAGCTTTTTGGGCCAAAATGACACCAAAAACTGGTATATAAGTAAAAAATAAGTTTATCTGCATTTCTGGTCAATTTCAAGCATTTGAAAAGAAACGGTCATTTTCATTTATTCTTAGCCTTCATTAAGTTGATTCGGGCAATTAATATAATTACTTTGTGTTAAGATTGCATACATTATTTTTGATGAGTGCCATTCTTTTTTCTGTTTCTTCAAAATTATTTAGCGCTCAGCGAACGGTAACATTTGATGACGATAGGTATTTACTTTAATTTTAGAATGGTATACACTTTCTACATTATAATAAGAGATTTTCAAAATTTTCAATAATCTTCCGTACCGAAATGAAATAAATTGAGGCATATGTTTGAAAATCTCAAAGAACGCTGTCAAGGGCATTTTTAATGGGGCGGGGAGGCGATCGACCCCTCCGGCCCAACATGGTTGTCGAAATCACGAATGGGAATGTAATTTGCAATAATTTTTAGTCGTCGGTGATCATAATTTCTCTAATTTGTAAGATGCCTCGCGCCAGATACCTAGTAATGATATTTCTTTACTTTCTTAGCCGTCTAAAACCCATATTTCTGCTCTAAAAATGGGTTTTAAAACGATTTCAAGAGCAGAACAGGTGTTTTAGCATAATTTTCTTCTGTTTCCAGGCATAAATCTTAAAAATTTTCGACGTTCCGCGTCGAATGCTACAAATACAGGAAACCGAGCTGCAACTCAAGCATTTTTGCTAAAGTCCAAATAAATTTAAGATTCTTTCGTACAAAATTGTCGAAAATCTTAAAATGTTTCGAGAAAATGTCGCGTTAACGGCGATTTTAAATAAAAATAGACAAAGTGGTACGCCTAAAAAACGTTATTTCGCACGTGAAGGGCAAATTTTTGAACCTACGTCGGACCGTTTTTTGAAACGTTAGGAGCACCGCTTCCCCTTACGAAAGTCCTAGATCCGCCACGCCCTTGTACGCTAATTTGACTCGTGGAATAATGTATTTTCATTGGAATTTCTTACTTTGTAGTGAGAATTGAGATTGTTGTCTTCAATCCACTACTGTACCGCTTTATATTCAAAATGTTTTCTTAATACTTGTCTCAAAAGTAACGTGACTCCCTTATGCATAATAGCTTTAATGAATGCAATTTTAACACGTCGCCTTGAGGACTAAACTAGAATGCCAAATTTTGTATCGAGGTAAAATGAAATCTGCACGTTAGCAAATACGCAAAATTCCTGAAATCAAAATCACGGTTATCGACTAGGATGAATAAACTAGAAATTTCATCCCGGATACGTCCAGAAATATTATTATCGGTAGTATTTGTCAAATTTGTAGTACAAGGTGGTACATTACTTGACTCAAAACAAATATTTGTCTGCTTAATAACGCAATACTTGCAGTATCTGCGACTAAGTCGTCCAAAATTTTTAAATTACGCGTTGTTGTTTCTGAAAGTACAACCGTCCGATATTGTGCGTACTTTCATGACAGAATAATGGCATTTAGGGTGTGGTTGCTAACAATTGCTATTATGATAATTTTGTATGTTACGGTAATAAATTCTTAATTTTGAATGAATTTGCGTGAAAAATTTAAGTACCTATCGCCCCTGTTCTTTCTTGTTCTTTTATCCTGTTCGGATGTACCTCACTATTTATTTTTTGTGTTTCTTGATAATTGCTTACGCTATATTTCTGATAAATTTCCGTGTTTTACCGATTGTTTCCACGATGCAGGTTGGCTTGGAACAAAAACCGGAACATCCGCATCAGAAAGAAATTGCGTTCAGCTTTGTGCAACTGAGCCGGTGTTTGCAGAACACGACCAATGTTTGCAGTGAAAAGTAAAATATTTATTATTTTAAAAAAGAAGTCAGTAGTGCCCGCTAAACTAACAAATTTATTAATCATGCACTTATGCTGATTTTTGGGTAACTAAATATTTTTTGGTTAGTTTGTATCGTTGAACGAAAACATAAAATTGGCTGTGGGGAAAATGCAAGTAGGTACGTCTCAAGATGAGATTAGATATAAAGCGAAGGGGTGACCAACAAAAGCCGAGACAATCAACACATAATGACTCTTATTTATTTTTATCATTACTTAGATTTACATAACTTTCTGAATTGATTCTTTGAAAGTCAAAAACCCTTTCTTTTCCAGAATGGTTTGCGGATAATTCGCCCTCCCCCCACACCATTCGCCCCCACTCGACTCGCCCCTCCCCCCACAACTAGCCCCAGTCACAACTCGCCCCCACATAACTTGCCCCCACTATTCGCCACCCCTACAACTCGCCGTCCACAACTCGCTCCCGCAACTCGCCCCCGCAACTAGCTCCCAATGGAATTGCAATTGCACTTCAATCATGGAGAATTCGATCGGACCCCCAAAAGCTGAAAACCCCCCCCACAGAATTCGATTTCTAAATTTTTTTCGGACGCCAATGGATAAAACTAATATTAAAAGTAAGGCATTGCCCATAACACAATTTTTCTCTCTTGGCCTTATTTGTCTTGCCTGCATGTGGTGTGGTGAGTCCCCCCAACCCAATCCAACATTTTTATCGATTGATAAACCAATTCGACTCCTGTCAGCATATGCGGGGGTTGTGTGGGGGGCGAGTGGTAATTGGGGGCGAGTCGTGGCTGGCGAGTTGTAGGGGGCGAATTGAGTGCGGGCGAAATCTGGGGGTAGGGGCGAGTTCCGTATACATGATTTTGTAAGAGTGTGACACACATCTAATTTTTTCCAAACTTAATCGTTATTGGTAGCACAAATCTGTTATCAATGCTAAAAACGGTATTACTTTGGCATTTCGCATTTTTTGATTTGTAATAGAATCATTTTTTGCAATTTTTGCCTCAAAATTCCGAAATCCTGAAAGATCGAGTGAAAAACCATGCTTTAAAATATCGTCATCATCATCATCTGACTAAACGACGGAAAATCTATTTAAATAAAAAGCTTGATCTTACGGAGGATTAAAGTGGCTATTCCTTCCTCTGTTAGAGCATAATACAAAGCTATTAAACAATATATCATTAAAAATTATTTCTGCTAAAAACTAAATAAACAGTTTTAGGATCGTCGTTTTTACTGAAGATTCTTCTTACGGTTTTTCAATCTTTGTTACCTGCAATAAACTAGTAATCACAAATTAGAGGTGCCAGACTGCCAAAAGCGTCCACAAATGACGTAAATGAGAGTGCGCAGTCTTAAAAATTATGCTAAATAAAAAATCCATAAGTGTCCTCTGATACTCATTCATAGGGAGAAATGTCTTTTAGGCAAAATCATAATAAAAAACTCGCTAAGCATTCTTTCGGAAAAGTGTCGATAAATTTATTACCTTCAAACCAAATGATTGAATAATGTTCAAGCCTTGATCTTGAAAAAGGCTGAAAAGTCGATCATTGATTTTTGAACTTGTCAGCAATGAAAACTGTCAAATGATAATCTGATAAGCGAATGTAGATCGGCAAAAAGAGTTTTTAATTACGGCCATATATTTTCCTGGGGCCGGTTGCAATACCTCGCGCTCAGGCTTAAGCTCGAGCTCGAGCTTAAGTCCAACATGTCGAACTCAGCTGATCGCGAACTAGAAACCGGTTGCAATATTTTTCTCGACCTCGCGATCAACTGAGCTCGAGCTTAAGCTCGAGCTCGGTTGAGCTCGAACTTAAGCTCGAGCTTAAGCTCGAGCTCAGTACACTTTAACTAGGCGACCTATGAAGTATAGTGCAATATGTACCTACATTTATATGTGACGTTGCATGTGTGTGTGAAACGTGTACCTATAGTCTGTTTCACATAAGTTTGGGCATAAATTTCAAGAATTTTTTCGAAAGTAAGCCGACGGATTACGATAATCATAGGTAGCGCGTTAGCGCGTACCTATAATATACTTGGGTACCCCTAACATCTGTGCACCCCCTACTGCTATAACGGGACGCTTCTGGGAGGTGCGATTTTTTTAAAAGAAAGATAATAAAAAAATTCGCTGCCCGTGTTTTTTTGTTTTTCTCTAAAGTCAAAACTGACTGTGTAAAGAAGGTGTAAAGTTTTTGTGTAACGTTATAACATAGGACAAATTTTGGGAGATTTATAATGCGGCACGTGGACAACTGAGTATTGATGACTCGAAGAATTGAACAGCCTAGGATAATAGAGGGATGAATTCTACAGATGGTACTTTTTTTGTTTTTTGAAATTCGCATTAGTTATCGAATGGCAGTGTAAAGAGTGCGAAAATCTGGGGGTGAAAAAGCACTTTTTGGTCGAGTTTTCAACCTGCTTATGTCTGATACTATCTCCGGTTTTGAGTATTTTGAAATATTTGTGACAGAAATGTAGACGGATCAAGGGCTACATTCTGCATATAAGCAAAGTCTTCTACGCTCTATGGTGAGTTAGATCCTGGGGTTTAAAGTTTACACTCTAGTGGATGGTGTAAAAAACTGATTCTAAGTAAGATTTCTCTGCCAAATTTTATTTCGCTTATGAGTCAGGGTAAATTGAATACAGCAGTAATAACGTGCCTCCCAGGGGCTACACATCGCAGCAAACTGCATTTGAAAAAACGCAATATTGAGTTATTTATGGGGTGTAAAGTTCGAAATCAGAGGTAAAAATGGGCGAAAAAACACGTTTTTTCCGAATTTTGATTAATAAATCATACCAAATAATTTTTGCAAGAGAATTTTGGCACACAGGAATGTACTACGATTTAAAAGCTACAAATTGTACCAAACTGAATTTCTTTAAACTCAATGGGGAGTTCGGTACGGAATTTTAAAGTTTACAGTGTTCTAAATGATGGAAAATACGTTTTTGTTGCGTTTTTTGTTCGCCACTTTCTCCGTCCAGAAGTCGGGATAAGTCCAATAGAATAAAAGTAAAGTGCTCTTTATCGGGTGCATGTCAAAGCAAATTGTCTATACATTAATATTTAGCGAGTATAAAGTCAAAATTTTGGTGTTTAAAATGCGTTTCTGTCTTGTTTTTTCTGCCTGCTTCTCCGGTTATGAGTCAGGGACACGATTATCAAGTCTAGAAATGGACCAGGAACCAAATTTGATATGCCAGTCTGGCGCATATGTTTACACTCTACAGTGTTGTAAAGTGGTTTACACCTATTGTTAGTTTGACCGTAGAACATTATGGAGACTTAATTTTTTTCATAAGTATTAATCGTAATATCGGAACAATATCAAAATTACGAATCTGACCAAAATCTTCTTTACACTAGGTGTTTACATGACGTTTACACTACATATGTATTTATCTTCGTTTTTGAACATTCCAGAAACCTAATTTTTCCTGGAGTCTAGAAATTTTCAAAGAATCAAATGTGAGACGTCACGTAGGCGCATTTGTTTACATCCAACAGTGATGTAAAGTAGTTTACACTCATTGTTTATTTGTCCTCAGACCATTGTAGACATGCAATTTTTTCATAAATGTTGATAATAATATCCGAGTAGTATCAGATTTACAAATCGGAATAAAATCCTCTTTACACTAGACGGTTGTGTAAAGTTTACACTGCTAATTAATCTTCCTTCTAGAGCTTCGCGAAAACCTGAATTTTTTGCCGAAATCTGAAAATTTACATGGAATCAAATAAGGGACGTCAGCTGGGCGCGTTTGTTTACACTCAACAGTGATGTAAAGTGGTTTCTCTTCGTTCTAGAGCTTCGCAAAAACCTAAATTTTTTGCCGAAATCTGAAAATTTACATGGAATCAAATAAGGGACGTCAGCTAGGCGCCTTTGTTTACACTCAACAGTGATGTAAAGTGGTTTACATCTGTGTCTATTTGTCATTAAACCGTTATGGAGACGTAATTTTTTCATGAATGTTGATCGTAATATCCGAGTAATATCGAATTCACAAATCAGACTAAAACCTTCTTTACACTCGTTGCTAGTGTAAAGTTTACACTATATAATAAGCTTCATTCTAGAGCCTCGCGGTAACTTATTTTTTCTCTAAAGTCGTAAAATATATATGGAAACAGATGTGATACGTCTGCTAGGGGCGCATGAAGAGTAGTGTAAAGTGATTAACACCTAATGTTAATTTGCTCTTAGAACATTATAGAGGTTTCATTTCTTAATAAATGCTGATCGTTATATCAGAGCAATATTGAAATTATTAATCCCACTAAAATTCTTTACACTCTTGTATAACGTTTAGAATGTAAATTAAGTTGAGCTCTAGAAAGTTTTGGAAGCATATTTCTTTAAAGGATGTTCTACGTAACATAAGAATTAGTAATCAGAATGTTTGTTTCTTCTACAACTAGTAGCTTTGTAAAGTTTAAACCATTCAATTATTAGAAGAACCGCACAGTAAATGAAATCTAGTATTGTATTTCCAAATCTTGCTAATTAAAAGTGGGGTACTAGCAAAGAAAAATGCTCCGATGGAACAAAAAAGGGGAATATACTTGGGATTGTGAATTATCGAGGATGTAAAAGGAGGGGACTAGGAAAAATCTCCCTATGTTATATGCCAAGAATCGCAAAATATGTAAAAAATCAGACTTTCTCTAAACAATGCAAAAAATCGAAGTATATTCTGCGGCCTTTGAAAAATGTAAAAGTTTAGTAAACAATTGCTGTAGACATGTGTAAAAGAGTATCTACATAAGGTCTGTTGCACGTCAGCTTCCGTGTTTCCTACTGCTTTGAACCAACAATATCATCGATTGTCTTGAATACATCGATATGTACTATTTCATTCAATTCGCTTAGCTACTGCATTGCTAATTCAATGCTCTTTTCAATCAATTTTTTGGGAATTTGAATATTGCTTGCACTTTGACACTTAGAATGGCTGTATCTGCTAAGTGACATGCTTAGTAATAATGAAATACGAACAACTTAATTATGATTTGTTAACAGCATTTCACTTTCAGTCGCATTATTAAGCAAATCAAAGTTGAATGAAGTCTGCAAAAAGTTGCATTACGTAATATGCTTTTAAGATATTATGTCAATCAGAAAAAATTATTTTAAAATAATACGTTTTTTCAGAGACTGCAGAATATACTTCGATTTTTTGCATTGTTTAGAGAAAGTCTGATTTTTTACATATTTTGCGATTCTTGGCATATAACATAGGGAGATTTTTCCTAGTCCCCTCCTTTTACATCCTCGATAATTCACAATCCCAAGTATATTCCCCTTTTTTGTTCCATCGGAGCATTTTTCTTTGCTAGTTATATATATAATAAATGCTATAATTGCAATCTGTCAGCTTATTGTCGGACATAGATTTTAAAATTTAAGCCCAAAGTTGTGTGAAACAGAATTTAAATGTAAATTATGTAATGTGCATATGCGCATGCACGTATCAAGTTCGAGTACAAATGTTTATATAAAAGCATAGCATTTTATGATGCCAGTCATAATTTTAATTGAATCTATTTAATTTTGATTTCAATTTTAAATTTTGATTGTTTTTTGTTAAATTTATTTTTTAAATTAATTTCAATTTTTTTACTAGTTTTAATTTCAATTTTAAGTTTTTTCCATATCATAATGTTCTGCATTCAATTTTTTTAAGAATTGCTAATTCTAAAGTAATAAAACTGCATTTACTTAAAATTTAATTTCCTTTTTGTTTATTATTTTCATGGAATTTTTTACAATTTTATGTATACTCGTATAATACTGAAATCTCTTGAGGATTAATTTAATCATTTCAAACATCGTTTTGACAAAAATTTGCCGATCTAAATATGTTTCAGAATCGGCAAATACACATAGAGTTCGAGCTTAAGCCCGATGGGTAGCAGGTTTAACTTTAACACAGCGCTGATCGCGACGTCGAGCTCAATTACGGAATGAAATTAATATTGCAACCCGCTCGAGCTTAAGCTCGAGCTCGCGCTTAAGCTCGAGTCTAAGTTCAACGTCGAGCTCAACTGAGCTCGAGCGAGCTCGAGCTTAAGCTCGAGCTTAAGTCCGAGGTATTGCAACCGATGAGCGCTAGGTTGGTGAAAACAGGTCGAGATGATCGCGAGCTCGAGCTTAAGCTCGAGTATTGCAACCGGCCCCGGATTTGCATATTTTTCTGATTTTCCGTATCCGGACGAAGGTACAAGATAAATTTGAAAAAAATCAGTTGAAAAGCCTTGACTTAGGTGTTTCCGATTTATTGACGGAGTATAAATATAATCTGCACGAAATTATCGTTTGATGTAAAAAATGCTCATTTCGTTGAACAGTTTTATGAATTAAAAGTTAAGGTGCGCCAATAACACTGCTCATAATATTTACTTCGAATGTCTCAACAAGCCCGAAATCCGTAGAACCTACAACACATGCATAGACGATTTTCATGATTGCATTGGAGGAACTCTCGCATGCTTTAAAGTACGAGTTGAATTGAAGATCGAAAAGGATTGTTTTGGATTGTGCTCGAGCACAGGATACGACGAATGTTCAAAACCGTGAGTTTTAATAATTAAATATTAGTAGATAAAGTAAAAATGGATACAAATAAAAGTCGTGTCATGATTACAGCTGGATCAGTCGGTTAAAAACAGTGTTCAACAGCATTCTCTAAAATATTCACAGATGTTAACATCGTTAAAAAACGTCTGAAACTTATACATAAGTATGGCTATTGGAACGAATTTCCTTCTAATTCTTTATTTTTACGTCAAATCTTTGAACTGCTGTTTCAAGATAGCTATGTGTGCAGGAAGGGAGTTCGGTAATCTAGCAGAAAAAAACAGAAGTTTATGGGAAAGTGAAGCAAATTTTCGTTACAAAAGTGGAAGCATAAGCGAGAATCAGAATTGGTGCTTTTGTAACGTTCTTGAACTCATCCGGTCGACTGTAAGTCGGAAGGATAAAATTTGTAAAAAAATTTTGTTTAGCGAGCTTAACAGAAAATAATTAAACCGACTCTCAGGCCCTGACTAATCATAATTTTAAATTTAGGTAGGTTATGATTTTGAAAGCTCTCTTTGGCTGACTCCCAGATAGGGCTAACTCCCAGCCGGCCATGCTGTGCAAACGTTTATATTTGTAAATGCTTTTCTTTGCTTTTTTCTGTGGAAAAGGTTGTACATGATAATCGCTTTCATATGTCCATTTAATTCACGAAAATTTAAAGGGTGGTATGCAGACGCACAATATGGGAATTCTAAGATGGTAAAATTTAAAAGTGCATTTTTGATCCAAAAAATGGTGGATACGCATCAAAAACATCGTATTTTGGCGTTCCTGACGATGCTCTATCTTTCTAAAACGTAAAAACCTGAAAAATTTTCGGGAAAAAATCGAAAAAATTCTAATAAACTAAACAAAACATAATCAAAAAGTGAGTAGATAAATGGCGCAAAGCGCCGAAAATGTTACATTCTTGAGCAAGCATGTAACTAGAACGCTTAAAAACGTAGGTACCTTTCCTGCGAATTTTTTTAGGAATTTGTTGAAAATCGCTAATCCTGGAAGGGTGAAAACTTCCAACCTCCCAAGATCATGAATGGTGGCACGATGTGTGAGTGACACATTTACATACAAATGTAGTCCTAATTATGTAGGTAGGCAGGCGCTCATTTCAGATGCGAAGTAGTGGAGCCTAATTCAGCAGAAGCAATAGATTACATGATGTGCACAATGCGAATGAACGTGGCTCACGGCATGTTTTGGAAATGCTTGCAGGGCAACGATACAAAAAGCCCGTCAACTCTGAGACCAGTCAGACGGAAGCAAGTCATTTTCAGGAAACCGAAAAATAACAACGATTATTTCATGAAGCATTTATTCGAATCCGCCGCTTGATGCAAGAGTTTGTTGGGACAATGGGCTTATGTCTGACGCAATCTTTAAAATTTGTTATCGAATCGATGTATAAAAACTTATATCTGTTTATTTAAATGCAAGCCAGCGAATGCGAGGAAAGCACTCTCTTCTACGGCTAGGGGTTCTGGGATCTGGATGGGGAAAATCATCGCAAAAATTTTGTTGAATGGCGTAAAGTTAAAATTTTCAGAAATCGGCCGAATCTTGACTCTAAATTTGGCCTAACACTTGAAATTTATCAACTCCGGCATATGTATTTACTATTTATAATTTTTCAAGTGCGGGAAAACTGAATATGCATGAAGCGGAAGAAAATTGGTCACAATTTAGAATTATTGTCCTTGTAAAGTAGGATAAAAGAAACGGAAAATTTTTTAAATTTTTACCACGATGTTCAGCAAGCATTTAGATTTTCATTCAACGGACAATTAGTTACATTAAAGAATTTTATAACGAATAATAATGATTTATAAAAATTTTAACGTTTTGCCTTTCTGAACTCAATAATTTTGGACAACAATTGCATCAAAAAAATCGAAAAGCTTTCTGGAGAATTTTCGGTGGAGGAAGGCAAGTGCTCCCCTTAGTTAATGAATGAACATATAAATAAGGTGGTTAATTTTTGGCCATCCGCTACCGTAATTTCAGAAACTTTCCTGGCCACCTGGAAAGTCATATTTTTGTAGTTTTCTTCAGTTTTTTTGCTTATGTTTTTTAACGCTTCGCGTCAAATGCCTCAGTCAATTATAGTCTGTTTCAAAATTCTTGAGACTTTTTTACATAAAGGTGATTTGACATGACAGTAGTAAAAATTCAGTTAATCGGCATGAGGTCTTTCATCTGATTGGTTATCGTCTATTGCACGTTATTTAGTACAAACTTTGTGTTTGACAATATGGGCCAGATTGGCTCTCTCAGGAGCTTTGAGAGCACAATTGGCTGCCTAGCGCAGGAAAAATAGCTAAACACACGCGCGGAGTCGAGAAACAGACAATAAATTTGAAAACTTTTTCGCACGACATTGTAAAAAATTTTTGTAAAAATTTTTACACCAGAAATCGGTTTAATGGACAATGTAAAAGGGCAAGAAAATGCTAATTTGAACGTGAATAATGCACTTTCTGACCCGTTTTTGACTGTTTTAGAAAAAGTTGAGGTGGTACCACTTCATCTCGAATATTCTAGATCCGCCACTGATAAGCACGTTTGAACATGAAAATTAAAAAATGGACACCGAGCGTGTTAAATAAACATTTTTGTGAGTAGTAGCGGATTTAAAGGGGGCGTGAGGGCGGCGGCCGCCCCGGTCGTCAAAAAATACTTGGGCGCAGTGAAGAATAGATGCGTACGCGCCGTAGTTGGCGCTCTAAAAAAGTACTTTTACGTCAGAAGAGTATTTTTACTTCTTACAATGATTTCTCGAGTATCTATTCGAACTCAACATTAATTTTGCGAGTTCTTCATTGAAAATACTCCTGAAATTTTGAAAATTTTGAACTTTTTATCGCATAAGAGATAAATCTGCTCATCAAAAGATGGAAAAAACCCGTTAATCCAAGCATAATGTTGAATGTTTCTTTCAATTTTGGACACTTTTGGGGGAAATCTGGGGCTCCGCCCTCTGTCAGAAAATCCTAGATCCGCCACTGTTTGTGAGTGATTTAGGTAATGTAAAGTTAATCAAATATGTATACTAAAATTTAACAGATATGTTTCTGATAAACCTACCTATGTATTTATTGCGTACTGTTTTCTAAATATACAATTCTATATGTGATCCAGAATATAGATTTGTGACAGTAGCCGATCCTTGCGGTCACTCCGCGAGTGCGTGATAAGTTCCAGAAGTCTACCTCTTGGTTAAGAAAGAGCATTGTAGAGCCGTTCTAACTGGCTAAAATATGTGCTATTTGCGTACCTATAACAACTCAAGCAATTCGTATTGTGTTTACTATAGTCTGTACTATTGATGTTTAATGTGCTTTGCTTACATGTGACGCATTTAGCAAAAATCCACAGCTACCTAAATCGTAAGATCTGGCTACAGCAATAAGCCTTTAAAGTAAAAATGGGCCGTTTCGAATGGAACAGGCTATAGTTTAAACCGCATGGATCGGACACTTTCAAAAATCTATTTCCTACACCACGTATCGAATAAAAGAAATGAAAATTAGAGCTTTATCGGGAACCTATCAGTCAAATTTCAGCATGTTTGAGGGACTTTACACTACTTTACACCGCTCACAAAAAATGTCTATTTAACATGCTGGATAATAATTGAACATTTTGAACGGTCGGCTGCTTTACAAAGAACAAAAAGTTAGAAAGCAGGAATGAAAAATCATTATCAGTGGCATGTGAAACTTTGTCTTCTTCACTTCTAACTTTGTGTCACTATTCATATATTCTCTGAAAAGTTATGTAGTGCATTTTATTCAAACAATTTTATGTTTCTTTATTTAGTTGAAAATTCAGCTGAAAATCTGCTGGTTAAATCGAACAACTCGGAATGAAGTGTTAAATCTATTTATGCTTTTCCTAATGTGGAATCCAAGCCAGAGAAAAACCATTTTTTATTTTATAGTGTTAACGACAATACATGGATTTTGCAGTAACTGAATTCTAGAGGCCTTATGGGGCAATACAGCGAAAAAAGAACCGAAAATGCAATTACGGGGATTAATTAGATTCTGACAGGTTATTTCAGATTGGGTGGGAAGGAATTAGACGTCCACGGCCATGTAAGTTCAAAAACTATTTCGCTATCAAAAACTGACTTACTTTATTAGCAACTGACTGCAAGTTAAGGCGAAAAAATAGAATACATAGGTTGCGCGAGTATCACAAGCTCAAACAAAACTTCAAGCTAAATCTATCGCTCAAACTAAGTGATATATGTACATGTACATACAACCAACAATTATAGTTGTTACAAGTATCTTTATAAGCAAGTACCTACATACATCACGAAAACAATGTAGTAGGTATATATTAATCAGATCAACTAAACAACTATTGCCTGTTTCACATAATTTCGTGCATAAATGATAAGAATTTTCATCGACGTGTATATCAGATCAATGCTATAATCGCAATCTGTCAGTTTATTTCGGAGCAGTTTTAAAATTCATGACCGAACTTAAGCGAAACAGACCTTAAATCAAGGAATCAATTATTCTTTAGAGCAGACTTTTTCTAATTCTTATATTTTACGCATTTTGTAAAAAGCGAACGTTCCTTAGTCCTTTCGATTGTCTTTGTTCGCATGCAAGGAAATATCAAATACAGTAAAGTGCATTTGCATATTTCACATTGAGACAGTAAGCGCGAAAGCTATGGCCCAGCGATAGCCTGTGACGATCTTTAAATTTTAGAAATCATCAGCGCCCGATTGCAGATGTCTATAGTCTGTTTCAAACTAGTCTGTGCATAAATTTTGGAAACTATGTCCGAGAATAAGCCGACAGTATGAGATTATAGTATAGATTCGATATATAATTATCGTGATCCGTCGACTTACTTTCGAAAAAATTCTTAAAATTTATGCCCAAACTTATGTAAAACAGACTATAGGAGCCTAAAAGTAAAAGAAGTATACTCATAGAAAACAGGTTTCTACTCTTAGTTGCGCACATTGATTCAGCCTGGAGTGAATTACTCCTGACATCTGCAACCCGATTTACTCCTAGCTCCCAACTCCTAAGCAAGGGCGGATTTAGAGGGGAAAGGAGGATGGGGGCGGCGGTCCCCTGTTGTCAAAAATTAGTTAGGCGCAAAAAATAATAATGTGCCTTTTTTGAAGATTTTAGCCATTTTTTATGATTTTTCAAGTTTCCGGCGCTCCGCGCTGGTGTAGTGCTTATTAATGACATTAACTGACCTTCTTGGCGCTCTTTAAGCGTTTTTTACATCAGAAGAGAAGTTCAAGTACAGAACAGCTAATTTTTACTACTTACAATGGTTTGTGTCGTCTTTTGCACTAAGTTTGCATGTTTTTCGCGAAATAGTTTCGAAAATTACTTTTTCCGGGTCACAAATGATTCTGCATCAAAAGACGGAAAAGCTTCTTCAAGCCTAATGGACGGATTTTTCGAGCAAATCTGCACACCCGTCATAAAACCCTGGAACCGCCACTGCTCTTCAAAGCTAACTGCAACCGGACCCAGGTCATTAGCTCTTTCGTTCGAATCCTTGGTATGTATTTTGGGCTTATGACCGCTTTATAGCAGAGCGCAGTTGATTAGCCTAACGAAAAAATTGTTTTCAGTTTTTTAAATGTATGCAAGTAAATTCTAGCCTTCACGAACCGTAGTCACAATCAAATATAAGTAGAGGACCATTTCGCAATCAATCTTGATTGTTGTTTCCGAGGAATTTCTCTCGAATGATCTTTTAAACAACGGATTCTAAAAAAATTTAAGCCAATTTTTGCAAGGCGACGTTTTCTTCACTATTCAACTTTGTGCTTATTTTGCTTGATGGTCGTCTGTAGCTTGCGTTGCTCACAACGCGCTTTGAAGGCTCAAACAATTCTCTCCATGTTGGTAAAGGATCATCGAGCGCAATCAATTCTTTCTTCGTGAATATTCGTTCCATAATTATTTTCCTTATTAGCACCATAACGAACAGCTAGAAGCATAATTATATGAATGAAATTTTTATTTATAATCATAAATGATCTGAGGGGAGCTTGGGTGGGTTTCACTCCCCCAGAATTCTTAATTTTTCGAAAAATTCGTAAAGAAGACGCTATTTAAAGCATTTTTATATATCTTTTTGTTCAAAAAGTGTCAAATTTTCGATGTTTTGCGCCATTTACTCGCATTTTGACTATATTTTGTTCAATTTATTTATATTTTTCATACTTTTTCGGAGTTTATCTTTCTTTTACGTGCTGGAAAAATAGAGTATCCTCAGAAACGTAAGAAATAATGTTTTAGACGCGTTTCACCGTCCCACCGAAATTCACGATTTTCCTACAAGTTCCAAAAAGTTCGTAGGAAAGGTGCTGTTCTTATTCGTAATATACATGTACAGCAATGGGAATTCTGAAGTCAGAGACAGGAATTTGTTGAAATTGCTTTTTTTGGGCTCTTGAAAACGATGGGCATACGTCAAAAACACTGTTTTTTGACGTTTCACACACGGCTCGTTCTTTCTAAAACATAAAAACGTAAAACAAATTGCGAAAAAAATTCGAAAAAATCGAATAACTTGAACAAAATATGGTCAACAAAATGTAAGTATGGCGCGAAACGCCTAGAATGAGATTTTTGAGCCAAAAATGGGCAAAAAACGATTATTCTGGGGGTCGCCGCAGCCATTTTGCGGGGGGGGGGGTCAGTTGTCATTCTGGGGTAATCAAGCCCCTCCAAAGAGTTAAGCGTTTTTACCTATCTATTTGTTCAAAACTGTCGGATTCTCGTCGCTTCTCGCCATACCCTCATTTTTGGACTATTTTTCGTTCAATTTCTTTAAATTTTTCATTTTTTCAGATTTTTTAAATATTTTTACGCTCTAGAAAGATATAGGAACGTCAGGAACGCCGAAAAACGATGTTTTTGACGCGTATGGACTATTTTTAGACCCAAAAATGCACTTTAAAATTTGACCCCTCCACAAGAATTCCCATGCTGTGCATTTCTGATAGTTACTGTAAGATAATGCTCGTACTGGAATAATAACTTCTATTGACATATTGGTGAATATTTATTCTTTACTTTAAAATTCTTATATTGCAGTCACTTACCATCAGAGGGAATATCATTGAAATTTTCTTATGCTCCTCGACAAAGAGCAGAAGAGCAAAGCTGATCAACTGAATAGCAGTAAAAAGATGAACCCGCCTCATGCGAACCGTTCGAAGCCATTGATAATCAGGTTGATGCTTCATAGGCATGAACAAAAGTAGAACCCTTTGGCCGAACTACGTAGAAAAAACAGGCATCAATTATGATCCAGAAGGTGGAAAATAAGCTTAAATACACAACTTGTCCTTCCGACAATGATAAAAATTGCCAAAACATATATAACTCTCTATTAAGCATGAGCTAGAACGGCGTTCTAGTCTATCAGTTTATCAGCATTTTTCTCTGATCTTTCCTAACTGCGTAAGTTTGTCTAGCCTCATTTTTAGCTCCGATTACACCGTTTTTAATGCTTTAGCTCTACAAGAAATCATTCATATGTACGAAAATAAGCATTTTTTGGCATATTCACAGTTATATCACAAAAATTACAAGATGAGAAAACAGGTTCTAATAAAAAACATTAGTGTCCATTCCTTTCAAATGTTTATTAGCATTCCCTGGATGTGCTAAACACAACTGAAATCTACTTTGTCTTCTTTTTGCATGGATGTTCACCAGGAACATATGCTTATGAATAAAAGAGCATAAAAAATTGCACAAAATGAAACCCATAATTGCCAGAGTGTGTAATGCAAGTATAGTTTAACATAGGCTACAACGGCGTTATATCATGGTAGCCTTCGAATGTAAGAACACTACTATTTACGTAGAGTTCAAGCTATTAGCCATTAAACTGATAAAATAGACCTTTTGCAACAAATACAAGGATGAAGATTCCTTAGCATTTTACAAAATGAATATAAGAAAACTTTTTGTTGACGAAAATAATTTTTAAGAAGTTTTTCAGATTACATGAAGTCGGATACCCTGGAAAACATTATGAGGTATTGCGAAAGTAATGACATTTGTGAGCGATTCTCAAGAAGTTCTTTAAAAGGAGTAACTAAAAGATTCAATATATTTTACTCTATTGGATGGAAACACTCGCATAGCTATCATGTAAACTAGTCGCTACCTAAATATCTAACCCAAGCCTAACGTTATAAAGTTAAAAAAATATTTTTTCTTCACTGAAATTCAGACTTTGTAAAAGGGAGAACAATGCAAAAAATTAATAAGTCAGCGCGAAGTGTCGGAAAATTGATAAATGTTAAATTTACCATGTGCCACGCAGATCTTGTCTTGTTTGAAGACAAGATTTATTATTATACAATTATAGCATTATTTATTATTATTTTCAGCAAACAAAAGTATTCGACTTAACCAAGCGTATAACCAAAAGAATGTGTTAAAAACGCATTTTTGCGGTCTGATTAAAGCGTTTAAAATTTTTGAATTCCTCTACTAGATTTTAAAGAAATTTTTTTTCAATTTTAGTTAGTCCTCGGATATCGGTCTGTAAGTGATTAGCCGTTGTTGTAACTAAATGACAAATTGTATATTAGTTTTTGGGCATTGATCTCTAATTATTTTTCATTAAAATTAATGAAATTCAAACTTATACACGTGAAAGAGCGTTTTCACACGATCACTTTTCACAAAATAAGCTCAATTCATCCGCATTACCTGTTGTCCCGACAAGCTGACGATGCCAATATATTGCACAGCCCGTAGTACCGTATGAAGATATCGAAAATCACACCATTGCAAAAGAAAATTACCGAGTAATACGCTGAAGAAATCCGCCCGCGGCTTTGTCGGCAGTGGCAGCCAAACCGGGTCAGAAAAACAAATGCCAGCGCGTACTCTCAAGCTCAGTATGGGCCGAAGCGCCGCAGAAGAGAAATGCTCGTGTCAGGAGGAGGACGACAGGCAAAGCCATGTGCAGGTTTGAGAAGGCTCCATAATCAGAAGAACAGGTGGCTGTGCCACGGACTTTCTGAAAATGAGGCTATTTCCCAAACTGCCTAGAAGAAAGAAGTCAGGTACTACTACGCTGGCCTGGGTGAGCTAAGAGGCTATCACAGCTGGAGAGGTCAGACAGGCTGCTTAGCCAGCCTGCAGGTGTCCAGAAAGATGGAGAAAGAATTAAAACAACTGCAAAGAGAGTGCCCATGCCTTTGCCAGATGGCCCATCCCACAGGCAAACGGTGGTACATGCATGACGGTGAAGCTGCTGAAGGCTCGGGGCATTTCAAATCCTGCGCTGAGCTCTGGATTTTCGGATCAGAACTGAATAAATGATCTGTTCATATGACATGATCTGCAGCCGGACCCAAACATGAGGAAGAACCAGAATCGAGTTGGTCGGCGGGCGCTACAACCCGGCAGGCGGGGGACCGTGGGGGCCGGGATCCCCCGTGGGAAACCGGTGATCCCCCGGAACGTCCAGACCCCGAGAAACCACCTGGTGGCCTGCCGTGTGCTCATGCCACGAGAGGGCCGATGAGGTGCCGGGGGCCAGTGCTGGAAGCGACGGCCAGACGGTTGAGGCGCAGTGCTGGCTTAACTTTCGGTGTCTGGACCCCCGACGCCATATGTCGCGTATACACCAAAACGTAACAGCGCATCTAATTAAATCATCTGTAACGGGGGGGATGAGTCCGAGGGGAAAAGAAAGAAGGGGCTCTGGTGTTTTAAAAATATAAAAGCAAGTCAGTATAAGCGCCGAAATTGATCTGTAGTTCCAGCTAATGGCAGTTGTGAAAATAAATGCTATTAAAATATCACATTGTTTTGTTTATTTTAGCTTAAAACAGTTCTCAGGCTGGTCTTCCTCAAAATATTGTGCAATGTGCACTTGAAAATGTAACCCTCAGTAACGATAGCCCAAAAATTATTGCGCTTTTCTTTTTCCTTCATTAATTTGAATTCCGAGCGCGGAAGGAGAGTGCTAAGTGCAAACAAATACAGCATGGGAGTCCCGCAATTTAGCCACCAAACATTTTTAAACGGATGTTTTCGAACCCAAAACAATGGACGCGCGTTGAAAATATCTTTTAATTTTTCTAGCTATGCTCTTTCCGCAATATGAAAAGAAAAATTTCCCAGCGCCATGCTCCCGAAAAACATATACATTAAAGCCAATTTAGCTAAAAATGCTTAAAGCAGTGAGTATCCTTGCTTTTCTTCCTATTGGAAAAGCTTTAGGGTCAGCAGCCACTGTCATGGCCAAAAATAGTACACAAAGGGGTCGTCTTCAGTAGAGAAGAAAAAATCATTTAAAGCAATTGATAAATAATTTAAAGATAAATAATTTAAACAACAGATAAATAATTTAAAAGCAAAAACTTGAGGTTTATAAATATACGCTTTTTTACCTTTTACA
This sequence comes from Mermis nigrescens, assembly GCA_036768485.1. NCBI lineage: Eukaryota > Metazoa > Nematoda > Enoplea > Mermithida > Mermithidae > Mermis > Mermis nigrescens. The sequence continues at coordinate 12,770,774 of JAVLUZ010000157.1, read as the reverse complement.
ACACTTTTTGGGATTATTTAAGTAAATATTTGGGCTTTTTCAACCAAACGACTCTTCCATAGCAACCGTGCTGTTCACCTAAGATATATTATCTAAATGACTTTAATCTCAGAAGAGAAAAGAGATTTCTCTGTTAAGATATTTGAGATTATCTCAAAACCATAAATTGAAATAGTGTTTGCGATAACTTAACGTTTACACTTTTCTATGGTGAAAACGCTGAAAAACTATTCGTATATCTCATTTAGTCAGTCTAAGAGAAAAGCAGCACCCATATGACTAAAATTTCATCCGAATTACAGATTACAGTCCGCTTCGTAATACTGTATTCTTCCTTCTCTCCTCCTGATACTTCTGAGTAAGAAACCGATGCTTTTTAAAATTTTTTTAGTCATCTAACTCGAAAAGTCCAGAACTTTTCCGTTTCTATCGCAGGTTGACCCCAAACTGGACTGACTCACGGTTAACCATAATTGCCTGCTATGCTATGCAACTAACTATAGTCCAGAATTCGTGAGAAACCATGTTTCTGCATTACGGAATATTTATCGAAATGTCGATATAAATTTTCATAAATTTATTATTTTTTTGCTACCTGTATCAGTTTTTAATTTTTTAATTTTTCTATAAAGAAACAAGGATAGAGAGAACGGAATTTTCAGTTTGGAGAAGAATGGGAAAGGGAAAACACACTAACGAAATTTCGCATTTGCTGATGACGTAAAATTTCGCTTAATATTTTTATTCACTCTTCAATCCGAAATTGTCGTTCATTATGCGTCGACTTGAAAAATTAAGTTGTAGCTAAAGATAATGTAAAATACATAGAAAATTAACCTTTATTGAATAAAAACGTGTTATCTGCAGGTAGTGCGTAACAATAATTACTGACAGGGAAGGACCTTATTACCGTATGCCTAAAAACCGTGCTTTTTCACCGGGAGCAGCTGTCTCAGACATAATTCGTAAACTGTCGACGTGCAACAAGGAAATTACAGTCGCCGCAACGTAAAACGGTAATCCAAATAGAGCACAAATAACCATGGAAAATGCGATTACCGCTAGATCCAAGTGATACCCGTATCCTTTCTAAACACACTATTGAAAAGCTCGCGAAAATAAAAAAACAACGACTCATAACTCTAACATATTCGGAATATTAATGGTCTAGTGCATACATGTAAGGGCTCGAAACTTTTAGCGGGAGTCCACGGTCATTGTGGGGAACGGGGAAATGACCTCCAATTGTTGGCCAACAACAGCGAAAAAGTACCTCAAATGGCCAAAGCCGCAAGATTTTCCCAAAATTCCAAAAATTGTGGGAAGTCAATAATTTTCTGACTTTAGGGACGGGATGGGGGACCACCAACTTCGGGTTGGGGAATCCTCTATCCCATCCCTCCTGTTACATGTCTGGTCTAGTGACTTTGTAGGCGCAGTTCGTGAAAGAACATTATGTTAAACAATGCCAAAACCGTAAAACAAATCCGTAGTCCATTTCGCAAATCCATGTGCATGGACAACAATTCGGAGAACATATGAAGGCAGCTAAATAAGTAGGGGTTTGTGAAAGTTATAATAAAACAATGTAGTACATAAAACCGTGTTATCTTATTCATTATTATTTACAAAAACATTCACACTGCTTTAGCCTGAATCATTTTTGTAACCGATTCACATTGATTTAGTGAACAGCAGCCGTGTACAAGGTTTAGTGAAATAAGTCACTTCTGCTGTAGAAACTAAAGGAAACAATAAGAATCTCCTGAACTCCTGGAAAATATTAACTCATTGATGTGTTTGTCTGAAACGTATGAGTATGTGACAGTTTTGGTCATCATGGAACGATGAAGAAACAAATAAACGAAGCGAAGCGCTCAACCATTAATAATAAATACTTATTTCACGTTTGTGCCAGAAATTATAAGAAAGTCCAAAAATAATTCATAAATCTAGAAAAATCAATTTTCATTATAAATTACGAACATGCACATCTTTCCTAAAGTCCTAAAAGATCATAATAAAAAAAGAAATAATTTTAATCGAAAAAATCTATTGAAGGACATTTTTAATCATAGATAAAGAATCAAAACTTAAAATTGTGAATCCAAAGATAAAAAGGAGATTTATTTACATAATTAGTACCCGTAATTATAATTGCATATCATAGCCACATATACTTTCGAAATGAATCAAGCAAATTTTAATTACCACTAGCTTGTTGTCCGGCCGGTTAATTATGACAGAGGTAATGTTTTGATCCATCATCACGAGAATGCTAAAAAAGGCCGCCGGCAATATCATAAGAAAGCTAATCCACCACTGATCAACGTTTAGAGGGTTAACGAACCAGGACCGAGGTGTAGTAGGCTTAAGAATTAAATCTCATTAAAAATTAGAATAAATTCATAATCACCATGAAACAAATTTAACTACAAAAACAATAATTTCTGAGTATGATAACATTTCAGCATGAGATGAGCAGGTTCAAAGTTCTTTAATGAATGTATGTAAGGAAACATTAAGAAATTTAAAAGTGATGGTTATAATTTTATCTAAAATGACCTTACGACAAATTTGTAGGGTGGTCCAAAAAAGGCTACATTCCGATGCACCAAGTCATAACTTCGGCTGACATAAAGATAAAACTTTAAAACCGACTGAATTAGCTTCTTTCAAAATGTATGAAAGATTTTATCCAGATCTCAACGGTTTGAACGCTAACGTGATTTGTTGAAGTCCAACTTTAATATTGTTAAAACGCCGAAAACGTCATTGGTTCTGGGGCCAGTTGCACAACGCGCACTTTAGAACAAAAGTAGTTTTTTTGAGGCAGAAAGGCAGAAAGTCGACTTTTGGAGAGCCGACTCTCAGTTTTTGGGTCGCATTAACGTTACTTCTTCAAAGTAGGCTTTGGCAGAGACAGATAACGACCGCCCTTTGAAAGCGGTCATTGTGTGTTTTATGTTCGAATGGCTCGTCGTGTTGTTGACAATTCGTTGAGATTATCTGTATTCAGAGAAAACGATTTAGGAATTTCCTAGATCCCCAACAGCCTTATCAGAAAACACATCCAGCGAAGAAAACACATGCGTAACGGTGTTTCTGCTTTGACATTTATTTTTCATACAAAAATTACTGATTTATTTTTAAGCTGCCTCTGTTTGGCGTCTGTTAATGCATTTTCGATCCCGGTCATAAACAATAATATGTATCTACAGCAAATGGCGTGTTCCGTTTCTCACGTTCGTTATTTATATTTTGTTACGACACTGCAATGCGCTATCTTCCTTTGATCTGTAAAACTGAACGCGCAACATCCTTTGATCTCCGCCAGAGTCGAATCTGCAGTCAGAGTCAAAGTAAAAGTTGTGCAACTGAATTTCAAAGTCGAATCTTCAGAGTCAGCTTTCAGATTTTAAGAGTCGACTCTAGAATAAAAGTCAGAGCAGAGTCGCCATCGTGCAACTGGCCCCCGCGATCCATCGCTCCCTCTTCTGACGGTATCTTGAACGTTTAGTAGGACGCTCATTTGCTAATAAATTTTTGTGACTGCATATTTGGTCAAAAAAGGATTCTATATAGGCAGTAATGTGATACAACGCAAAAACTCTGGGGTTTAACCAATGTCAAAGTGAGATGTAAACAAGTCTCTGTAGCGCGCGAAGCGCTGGCAGCTGGCCAAAACGTTTAACGCGGTTTAAACAAAAACATGTTTGTCTATCTGATGCGGCCTGTTTTGGAATTCTTTGTCAATAATTGTCCAAAAATATGATGTAACATCGGGTGTAGCCCTTATTTGGGCCACCCTCTATAAACACATACAAGAGAAGGACAGCATAATTTAATTTAAAATTCCTCTGGTATCATAAAGCTCCGTTTACTCATTACCGTTAAATCTGCGGGCACATTTAGGCACGGCACCTTGATTCCAACCAGATAATTTATCATAGTCATAATTACGATAGCAATAATGGCGTTAAAATCGGCCACTGTGTTTCTCACCTGTTTTGAAAACAGAATTACAAGACACCATGACTAGGGCACACAACGATTAATGCTAACCTTGCTGGTAAAAAAAGACGTGTGACGAAAAAATTTCAACAACAACGAAATAACAAACGTGGACAACATCAAAATTATGGAAAAGATGAATATTTCGGGGCTGAAGTAACACGCTGATCCTCTAGGAATGCCTTTCATTTCCGTGCATTCTGAAAGAACAAATATTCCGCTGTTAGCGTTGACCATACATGTGACAAGGGGATCCCCACCCAGAGTTAGTCGTCCCCACATCACCCATAGCTAGCAAATTTTTGACGCTCTCCCGATTTTTCAAAAAAATTGAATTTTTTGGACGTTTTAGGTGTTCTTTAGCCGATGCCAAACATTGGAGGTCATCTATAGCCCCCATCAGGTCGGGGACCCTAATCCAAAACTTCAAGCTTTTACATGTATGGCGTTGACATAGTAAATTCTGCATTAACAATAACCATTTAAAGCAAAATTCAATTTTAAAATAAGAGTGCTCATGTAGACATTTTCAGCAAATACTGAATTTGCGCACTTACGGACTTTATGCTCTGCAAGCAAATAAAAATCAAAGTCTTTTGCACGCTTTTTTTAAAATAAACGAAGGTGTGAAAGCGCTCAAAATTCGAATATTACCCTTTAGATTTCATGACGCAAGTCAGCACAGTCTCCAAAATCCTATAAAATCAATATTAATTTTCATTGAGCCTAATAAATTAAATTTAAAAATAGTTACTTACGTAAAAGCGATGAAATGATTTCTGAGTCTTAATATTGACCTAATAAGCATATTTCTCTCAAGACACAAGCAGACATGCACAGCACGAGAATTCTGCGGGAAAGGTGAAATCACATAAACTGCTCCATCTTTTTAAAACGCAAAAACAAAAAAAAATCAAAAAATTTGGATGAATAGGACAAAATATAGTAAAAAAATTAGTATACGTCGCGAAGCGCTTGAAATTTGACACCTTTTCTACGAACTGTTTGGAAAACCGCAAATTCGGGGGGGGGGCGTAGGACCTTTCAGAGGAAGGGCTGGTTAACCCTCTGAACCCGACAAGATCATGTATAGAGTTAAGCCTTTTTTCACCTTCACCAGTGAGGTTAGAGTATGTGATTCCGTCAAATGACTCTGTTGAAAAATTTGACGGTTCACGATTATACGCGGTCCAAGATGGCGAACCTACGTAACACGCGCAAGTCGGATCAGCAAGAACGTCCTGCAATAGCATTTGACAAAAAGTGCTTCAGACGCAAAACCTCACTGCAAATCGCTAATCACGATGGAATGCTTCGAAATATTTGTCGCAAATGAAATGAAAAGTAATACATAAATAATTAATTAAATAATCGATAAATAAAAGAATAAATATATAAACATATAATATAAATAAAACATTCGCGTTCGGGCGTTAATTAAATGTAACTGGATGTCAGTAGATCTGGCCAGATTTCAAGAGTGGCTAGTTTTTAAAAAGCTTGTTTTTCAATGCGATGAAAATTTTTTTAGACTACATATTTACGAATTTTTAGCTCGACAGAGAAGCTTGACTGCTTTTTACTTCTTGCAAATTCGAAACAAAACAAAAAAGACCTAAGAACGCGATTAAGTTTCCCCCGAATAGGATTCAGGATGGAAAACAAAAAATATAAAGCGATTGGTTAATAGCAGAGTTAACAAGAAGGAAAAGTGATGCGAATCAAAGAAACATTCAATAAGTCGTACCTATAGGTACAGAATACACTAGCTCAGGATGTTTTAAATTTTTCCCTATTAAATTCCATTTTTGTAACGAGGGCAGTCAGACAGGTTTACAAAAGTACACAGTAAGAGGACTAAAAACACTATATCAAAAAAATTAGCAGCGGACACATTGTATTTTACCATCTTTCGGAAAATAAATTGATAAAAAACATAGATTTCCTGCCAGTAGTAACTAGCGGCTAGTTACTACTCCTGCCTAATCACGCTATGAACAAAAACTGAGCATCCTACCGAGAAAATATAATTTTAACCTGTCCGGAAAAGCGTACCTATCATATCAAGTTTAGTACGACCATTGAAGACTATTCCACCTTTCTTGACAAATTCACCTTTCTTTCAAAAACTTTCATTATTTAATCTAGCTGACGTGAGCAAAATGTGTTGACTCATCACTTGATTTTGCTATTCTGACATCTTACGTGCATTTCACTATTCTACACAGAACTCACAAGATACTACGTTAATGTGATTTACGTATAAGTAAACCAGAAAAAAATTATCGAAATGATTCATGTCTTACAAATGTACATACCCTGAGTTAATAATGCTTAAAATAAGTTAGCATGAGGTTGTTTAATAAGCAAAGTTTATATTAAAATTCAAAGAATATTATCAGGTTTCTGACTTTGTTCTTAAATTGGACATTTATGTATAAATAGAAACGTTAAAGTGAGTTGTCACCGCGCATTTAGACCGACTCTGTACACGAGCAAACTTCGCATGCATTACCTAGGGTTTGCTATAAGAATATGCGATGCTTGATGCTCTTCACTGGGCATAGTGCCACTTCTTCGAATGTCTTATCTCTTCGAATGTCCCACCTCTTCGAATGTCCCACCTCTTCGAATGTCCCACCTCTTCGAATGTCCCACCTCTTCGAATGTCCCACCTCTTCAAAGAACGTCCCGCCTGTTCGAATGTCCCAGGTGTTCGCAAAGTGATATAATATGTAAATTAACTAAGAAAAAATCCCAGCTGTTCGAATGTCCCACCTCTTCGAATGTCCCACCTCTTCGCAAGTCCCACTTCTTCGAATGAAGACACAAAATGCAAATAATTCTCTCAAAAAATCTTATTTCTTCGAATGTCCCACCTGTTCGAATGTCCCATCCGTTGGAATGTCCCATCTCTTCGAAAGTACGAGTACGACAAAGTATACGAACATTGTAGGACTAAATATAATATAAATTTGAAATATGTTGTATAAAAATGCCACCTGCGCGCTTGACATGCTCATTCTATTGTTTGCCATAAAGCGTAATTAAATTATGGTTTTAGTTTATCATGATTAAATTGTGGTTTTAGTTTATCATAGCTTCCTTAGTTTTCAAATTTTTTCCCAACTATTGCACCATGCGCACCCAAACAAATCATTTTTTATTAGTATTACCTAGTTTTCTCATAAATTTAAATGGCATTATTACTTCATTAATTTTTCATTTGACAGCAAGATCACAAATTTTAAAATTGTGAATGCTTTTGAAATTTTGGCAACCATACATTATTCTTCAGGAACAACTAATTTCTTAATGAAAAAATTTACAAAAGAATAAAATCAAGGTCTGCTAATGAACATAGGACTTTGCTTCTCAAAAAACATTAAATAATTATCATATACTAGGCATAGAAAAGCAAAACACGCAAAAGAGGTAGCATAAATCGCTACACGCTGAATTGGATTTTCGAAGAAATGGGACATTCGAAGAGTTGGGAATTTTGAACAGGTAGGACATTCGAACAGGTGGGACATTCGAAGAGGTGGGACATTCGAACACTTGGGATGCTCGAACAGATGAGACATTCGAACAGGTGGGACACAATCCTTCACTGCACGCAAATAGCTTAGTGTGTAGGTATGCTCAAAGATCGTGAACGCATTATCGACATAACAAAACTCATGAATTTTAGCGTATGTCCATGGCAAGCTGTGAAAGAAATCTCATCTGCTTCTGCTTTGAGCGTTTTAGATAGATAATAAGAATTATTTCGACAGAATTTTAATGTCTCACCAAAAGCTTGGATGAAAAGACCTACGAGATCACCTATATGCAAGTGATTACTTGAGGTCGGGTAGTGACCGGATGAGCATGCTTGATTTCGAATAGCTCATCAAACGCCTTGACAAGAAAAATGATAGAAATCATTGTTGCAAAAGCTTCTTCGGTGAATCTAGTTATCAAGGCGACTAATACTGATGCATCGACGGCCACGTAAATTACAAGAAAAACGGCAGTCCAAATTCCTAGCCATGCTCGAACGGCCAAGAATGACCACTCAGCGCTCCTATAGTATTACAAAAAATAATTGATGATTTTCAAATATACAACTTATTGTATGTGTACGAAACAACGCTTAAGGCATTCATTATACACAGAGTGGCCCATAAAAAAGGCTGCATTCGATTTTTGCAGATCATAACTTCGGCTGATATGAAAATGAAACCCTAGGAAAAGCTGCATCAGATAGATAAAAGTGTCTTTGTGTGAAAAATATTGGCCAGCTGTCAGCGCTTCGTGCGCTACGACGGTTTGTTTACATTTCACTTTGTCATTGTTTAAACACCAGAGATTCTGCATTGTATCGCATTACTGCGTGTATAGGCATCTTTTTTGGCAATATATGCAGTTAAAAAATTAATTAGCACATTTTTCAAACCCCTAGAGTAGATACGCATTCTACTAATTGCGAAAATTTCAAGATGTAGTCAGAAGAGGGTGCAAATTGATGGATGACAGGACAAATGACGCTGATGCTGTTGAAAAAATATTAAAGTAGGGTGGAAGCAAATCGTGTAGCGCCCGAACCGTTGCCATCCGCCCAAAATTTTTTACACGGTATGGAAGAAAAACATTTTTATATATCTTATGCAGCTGGTCCTGAAGTTTCATGTTCCCATCAGTTAAAGCTATTGAAATGTAGCCTTTTTATGGGCCAATCTGTAAAAAACATGTAAACAATTTTTTCACTCAGCATCATTCCATTGAAATCTCATTAAACATCTATTTTTGTGGAGAAGAAATTAATTTTCATTAAGTCTTTCCTTGTGGCAAAAATGTCTGATCAGGGTGATGCCCTGCGAAACACAACAAAATGATTGCGCCCCAATCATGGGCTCAGTCCAACAATGAAAAATATTTATGCATGATGCGACGAATGATTGAATTATAAGAAAGTCATCTTAAAGATGAAACAAGACAAAACGGAAATAATTAATCGAGGAAACGAAAATAAATAAATATTCAAATGAAAAATACCTACAATGAACGTAAAAACCATGCAATCATTATAATGAAAATAAAACGGAAAAATAACGACGAAATAATGTACACAGAAACATATTTTATAGTACTAAGGCTATACAATATATACGAGGTGCAGAAGACCGTTAAAGCAAGTATCAAAAGTTTCTCAAAATTTATTCTCCAGAGTAAAATTTAGGTTTAGTAAAGTTTAAGTAATATTGTAAAGTAAGTGAAAAGTTAAATTAGACTAAAGTTTGAATATTAAGTTTATTAAGTAAAGTTTAAAGTAAAGTTCAGTGTAAAGCAAAATTAAAGTTCAAGAGTTAAGTAAGTAAAGTTTATTCAAGCAAAGTGAAGTTTAAAGAGTAGTTTAGAGTAAAGAAAGTAAAGTAAAGAATAAAAAGTAAAGAGTGAAGTTTAAAGCAAAAATAAAGTAAAGAGTCTAGTCTACGAAATTTAGAAAAATGCCTCAATTATTTAAAAATAAATATCAACAGTTTCGATTAATTTTTAATAACTTAATTAATTTATAGTATTTTATTTTCGATATTAAAAAAATATTAGAAATTAATATTTCAGCTTTGCAAATAAAAAATATCACTATCCTATTCAATTACTTATGCTCATGAAATCATGATGAATCACAAGCAACAATATAAGTATGTGCACATAGAATTCTAGCGGACTAAGACAGAGGTAGGCATAGCACGAAGTCAGTAGATGACAAATTCATCAACGACTAATAATCAGGAAATTAACATAAAATCACTTTTATTCATGGTTCAGTGATGATTTACAATTCGCTGAACAATATTCACTATTCATACATGCTTGCAAGGATTGCGCTCAACTCACTAATGCATATTATATTTAAATATTATTAATATAGCAGTGAGCTCAGTTGATTACAGAATTTGCTATTAATTTTTCTTCGGTGTTACTGTGAATATGTAGGAACGAAATCGGGAGAATAGGGACACTTTTCTCAGGAATAGAGCAATGTTAAATAGGCCTAAATTTGATTCGAAAGATCGAATTTCTATTAAAAATTGCACAATAAGAATCAACATGCTTTTCGTATGTCAGCGCTCTGGTTCCAGAGTTTTTCAAGTAAGCTGTTTCCAGCTTTTTACAAAAAAATCAGAAATAGCCCCCAACAAATCATCCTACAAGCACGATAGATGGCTTTTTATCTTTGCACACCTTTTTCTATATTCAACCTTCGGATAAGTCAATTGGCAGAGGTATGCAGAGATGCAAAAAATGGGAATTCTAGAGAGTGAACTTTTAAAGTGCCTTTTTTGGGCCCTAAAATGGTTGGTACACGTCGAAAACATCGTTTGTCGGCGTTTCTGATGATGCTCTATCTTTCTAGAGCATAAAAAGATGGAAAAAATTCCAAAAAAATCAAAAAAGTCGAACAAATTTGACAAAACATAGTTAAAATATGAACATATGACGCGAAGCGCCGAAAACTTGACACTTTTGACAAATAGATAGCTAAAAACGCTTTAAAAAGCACCTTGTTTACGAATTTTCAGGGAATTTTTGGTAGGTAACTTACAAAAAATCGCGAATTCTGGAGTGGGATAGTGAAACCCTTAAAACCCCTAAAATAATGCATGAGCTAAGTAGTTGAAGGCATAATTTCGACCAAGTACGACCAGACGTAAATCACCAACTTACTCGCACAGCTGGTACATGATAACTTCGAAGACAAGGCACGGTCCTGTGGCGGACAAAACGCACAAGGGCTGTCCGGCAAACAAAGCGTAAATCATCCCGCAGATACCCCCGGCTAGGACATTTTCCATCGCTCCCTAAATTTCACACGGAAGAGATTGAGCCGATAAAAAGCTAATTGTGCTCCAAGTATAGATGCTATTCATTTTCTCCTTTCTTTGCTCGACTTTCTCATCGTCTAGAGCAGGAATGAACTAAACATTGAGATGCAAGCATATATGTTCAAGGGGGCTTTCCCCTCAGATTGACTACTGACTGATTCACTACGATATGGCTGCGACCTCCCAGAATTGTCGATTATAGAAAAAGCGTTTTCCTAACTTTGGACTCGGATACAAGATCGTCAGAATATCTAACTTTTTCGATTCCAGCCGTTTTTTGTTATACGCTATTCACTGGAATGTTTAGACTGAAGGCTTATCTATGTACGATTTAGGCAGAAGTAATTGCAATGCAGAATTCTTTTCAATAAATACTGTTCGAGATATTGATAACTTTTTAATCAATCTTGTATGAACCATATGAAAAATAAAAAAACTTTAGAGAATAAACAAGTTGTACAGTGTAGTAAGACATAAGATTACCATTTGTTTGTGCAGCTGATTGTCCATTACACCACCGAAAGTGATAATCTTCGATATGTTGGCGAAGAAAGAAAAATTGCGGCAGCCAAACTTTGCGTCAATCTTCCTTTAAACGCATCCGTGATATCCGATTTATACCAACTTAGTTTCAATTTAATATCATCAATGAAACCGCCAAACAATCTAAAAGAGAGTTGGTGTAATCACGATTATTAATTTTCACATTGCAGAGAAAATTTCGTAATTGCATCTGCAAAATCGTTGAATTTTTCGTTGATCTATAACAATTAAAAAAGAAGTAATGCAAGATGTATGTAAAAGCTTATCAGTCCTGATTCACATCAATCTTTAAGATTGTATAAATAAAAATAAATGTATATGTAAAAGTTGAAAAAAAAACCACGAGAGTAGCCAGGAGGCACATGAGGCACGTGCCCCCCGAAATTAACCAGAAATTTTGTTGATTTTTTTCAGTGCAATAGTTTGTTACAAAATTAGGTTCAAAAAGGTATGAAACGTCTGAAATTTCCGGAAATTTTCCATTCGTTACATTAGGAGGTTGAATCAACTAAAATATTTCAGCGCTTCACACCAATTTAGCGATTTAATATACAATAAGTCCGTCGAATGAATTTCTAAATACTTGATTCATGGTAAAATGTGAACATTATTTTGGGTCAGTTTGACAATTTTCCGCTTCAATGCTAGTTTGATTGATAGGAATGATCAAATTTTCTTGTGTTTCGCGCATATTATATTTCTGAAGTACGTATCCTTGTTAATGGTAAGGTCACTAATTCAGCCTAAAAAGGTAAGAACAAAATTTTAATTTATAAATTTTTGAATATCTTACAGAAAGCGACCCGTTGATGCATCAGACAGCCAACGGCGGATCTAGAATTTTCGTAAGGGGGCGGTACCAAACTTCTTTCAAAAAAGTCGAAAATAGGTCCAAAAAATTGCTTTTCACGCGCGAAATAGCGTTCTTTCGGCGTTTTATAACTTTTAGACAATTTTTTGCTAATAAAACATTAAATTTTTCTGACTTCAGCGAAAATCCGGCGCGAAGCGCCCGAACATTTTGAAGTTTAGGCGGAAGAACGTTTAGAAGCTTAAACTATCGCACGATTTCCTGTATTTTTAGCATTTGACGCGAAGATTATGTCCAGGGTGGCCGCCCGTCCGTCCATCCAGGGTGGCCGACCCACGCTGTATGAGTGCGAAATTAGGGCGTTTCCGTGGGTGGCCGCCCATCCAGCCTGGCCGCCCATCCAGACTGGCCGACCATCCATGCTGGCCGCCCATCCAGCATGGCCGTTCACAGTAAAATATAGCTTAATTATACTGTTCGTAGTGGCCGTCCGTCTATGCAATATCTAGTTTCTATTTTAAATGTTACATAATATTGCGACAATATTTATTTGAATATTACTCAATGAGTACCATTTACTCGCATTCTCCGTTGTAAAAATGCACCTGCTTAACGATACGCATCTTGCAAAATAAGAAAAGCACCTCATTTGTGTGCGTCTTATTTTATTTTGTTCTTGTCAAGCGAAATGTGTGCGCAGGATGTTCTCGTCGGGAAAGCGCATATTTTTAGTCTTATTCAAATATTCTAGTTTTGTTGTGATGGTTGCCTGAAACCATGAATGATTTCGGCAAGGCTGAATTTGTTACAGCTGTTCACAATAACCCTTTTACTTTGTCAGAGTAGGTACTTAGTAGCTAGAAAATGTCATTCAAAACTTAACTAAATAGCTCAACAAAAACTTTTTGAGTAAGACGGAATCGTAGCGCAATAATTCATACATTAAATAAGTCCTATGAATTCCTTTAAGCTACTCACTAAAACAAATATATAGACTATCCCTAAGCTAGCTTATTCAAAAGTGATTATTACACAGCAGGTCGGACAATCGAGACAGTCGGAGAAATGGATTTTGGGCAATCTAAAAATGACCTGTTTCATTCTTAGGAGAATCGTGACAGAGCGGTCAGTCAGGTCATCTAGCCGATTGGGTCGGCCATCCTGCGGCCAGATAGGACGGACGGCCACCCTGGAAAAATCTAACAAACAGGAAGACGGCCACCCTGGACGGACGGCTAGGCTGGACGGACGGCCATTCTTCGCGGGCGGCCCGGCTGGACAGACGGCCACATAGGACGGACGGCCACCCTGGACAGTACCGCGACGTGAAGCGTCAAAAAGTTCCAAAAGTTACGCTTGAAATAGGAGAAAACTATGCTTAAATAGCTGTTTTTGTTCATAAAATCGTTTTAAAACTTATTCCTTGAGCAAAAGTATGACAACAAAGAAAATAAATTAATGTCATTGATAGGTATTATCCGGCGCGAAGCGCTGAAAAACATTTATTGGACACTGTCAGCCAAACATTATCGCAAATTACAAATCCATTCTTTATCTCGCCAACTATTTTGGGCCAATGGGGGAGGTGAGCGGCCGCTCCCTTAAATCCACCCCTACACACAACAGACAGCTCAAAAAACATTTTAGATTTATTAGCGCAGTCACCTAAAAAGTTTTTGCAAATAAAGGAGTTGATAAATATTAAGTCTTTTTAGGTTAAATTCAAAACCTAGATTCGTCCAATTTTGTGAAAACTTTAACGTTGAGATTCAACATTGGAATACGTTTTTACAAATTTGTACGCGGCTCTGCCTCGGATTCCGCTGGATGGCACTTGAGTGAGTCACCCCAGACCTATAGCCGTAGAAGAGAGAACATCCCCCGCATTTTCATCTCATCTAAGGTTTTACTCGATGTATCCGGTTACCCGATGGTACAGCACCTATATAAGTAAACTAACATTTTTAAAATTCGGATGACCTCAAATTTTGTTCCTAAAATAGGTGCAAAATTTTCTGTTCGCTCCCGAGCCTATTTCCTAGCTACGTCTCTTAAAAAAGTAAAGCAAAGTGACGTAATAAAATGAACTAACGTAAAGAAGCATTTAATGCCTACTTTTACCTTCCTGTGCGCCGAAGATGTTCCTCTTCAATGACTTGGCTCGTCATCAAGCCCGTCAGCTCCGTGGGCTCTTCAATCTTTCTCTCACACTAAATTAATTAGAAGCTTGAGCTTAAAAACAAACATGCATAGCATATATATAATATGATAATAATAATAATAATAATAATAATAATAATAATAATAATAATAATAATAATAATGGCAATAATAATAATAATAAATATAATAATACGATAGAAATAAAAATTTAAAGCCATGGAATTACTAATGGCTGATTTTCTGGCGGTTCCCATCTGACACGATCTGTTCCATTTACCAGCTGGAACAATTACGCACTGGTCCAAAAATTCTTCGACAGCATAGCCCAATTCAATACCATTTTTTGTTCTATAAGCGACTTTCGAGAATATCTAGAAACGAATTGAAAGATTACTAAAAGTGTCACTTCTGAGTTTTGTACTCGTAAATGCGGAAGATACGTTTTCTTAATTTAAACTCATTACAATTATTTTACAGCTAAAAGTTTGTAGTCCCCATGGTCCTTGCTTGTTCAAGAATCATAGGCTCTTGTGGTATCTGCTACGGCTTTATCAATGAAATCTAACGCTGACATACAACTAAGCTCGTCAGCCAGCATTTTAAATCAATATTCGAGCACATCTTGCATTTCAGGAATGAAAATGTTTTGCACACAATGTAAGCACATTTGCCTCTAGGCAGAATAAAAAAATCAACACACACATTTCATTGAAGAAACTTGGTGAAATTATATAGTTACTATAAGGTGTGCTGCTCGCCAAAATTATCGCCTTCGATTTGTAAACAAAGTACGTAACTAATGCAAACACTTTCGTAGGTCAATCAACTTAGTTCTCTTTTTTTAGACACATATTGGCGAATCTGAGAATCAGCACAACCTGGAGGGTAAGCCGGAAGTAAAAAACCTATTATTCTAACCTTGTATAGCTTAAACGGCTTCAAGAAAACGTATTAACATTGAAGTCGCGCGGAAACTAACTTAGTTCGTGGCCATCATGCGAATTTCAAATATTTTTAGGGAAAAAATTTGAGTTTTGTCCACATTCAATCCTAATTTTGCCCCATTTCCTCAAAATGTTGTCCCTTCTCTCCTTCTGGGGCTAGGCCAAGACACACCTCTCATACATTCATGTCTGAGCGCGAGTAGAAATTAGGTATTTGATACGAAAATATTCAGGGTTCAAAAAATCGATTTTATTATTCAGCACTTTAGTATGTTATTTGAATCTAAAAAGCAATGCAAACGCTCAAATAACAGATTTACATTAATTCAGGGAGAACTTTTGTCAGCGATGTTTCAATTTTTGTCTCTTTCTCAATATTTCTCCGGAAAAATTTTTCTTCTCTCCCTTACAGTGGCGGATCCAGGATTTTCTAAAGGGGGGGCGGTACCCCTAAGGGGCGGAACCCTGACTTGGGCGGAAAAATTAGCCATTTTAACCCAAAAATCGCCAAAAATCGCTCAAAAATCCTTAATTTTGCGCACTATTTTGGGCCAATGGAGGGGGCGGCCGCCCCCCCGCCCTGAATCCGCCCCTGCTCCCTTATACACCAAAGTCCAATGTGCATGTCTGCTTCAGATTATCATAAGCGAATGATGTTTTATTCGGCTGATGGACATTTACGGATGTCAAATCATCTAGACACTTTAGAAGATTCATACAAAGTAGTTAATGACCCAAATTGGAAAGAGAATACAGTAGCTAGCTATGATTCCATTAGCTTTTACGAATAAAAATTTTATTTTTGTTTTTTTTCTCATAGCAAATTATTCTATTAAATTTATTTGTAGAATACTAACTCATTATTCAAAGTATTTTCACGAATCTCAAGACTACAAAATAACATGCTGTCGATAAGGATGGATTTAGGGTATGGACTTGCTTTGACTAAACACACTCGCAGTTTGCGAGATAAAGAATCAATAAATGTATTTTTCAACGATTTTTGACCACTATTTATCGTGAATTGTCGAACATACTCGTATCATTTGTAGTCAATAAAGACTTCTATGGCTCCTCTTAAAGATTTTCCGAAGCAAAAATAGCGAAACCGGCACATTTTATCGACTCTTTCAAGAAAAGAATGTTCAAATTATTGTCGGCGCTTCAGGCAGATGGGCTATATGTATTCATTATTCCATCAATTCAAACTGTCGGCCATCAGATTTATCACCTAATTATAAGTTCGATCATCATTTTGCGGCCACTTAGTACACTATGATGGATGAATAACAATTTTTTTTAAATTAAAAAATAATATAGAATTTACATTAAAAAATGCTATAGTGGAACAATAAATCAAAAAAACAGCCGATCACGCGGAACAAACGGTTCACGGTGCAAAGATGTCAGACGTATATGCAACAGAAGGGATGGAGGATTCCCCATCCAAAGTTGGTCGCCCCGCATACCCTCCCCGAAGCCAGAAAATTTTTAATCCCCCTGATTTTTGGGAAAAACTTGCATTCTTTGGCCATTTTTACTTTTTTGGCCCTTTTTGGTCAAAAAATGAAGGTCATTACCTCTCCCCAAATAGCCGGGCCCATATACAAAAATTTGAGCAATTGTATGCTGTCAGTCATTTAAAATCAATGAAAAATCATATTCCGCCATTCAATTTTGCGGTTCGCTCAGGACTTTATGAAAAACGTTACGTCAAGTACTTTTTGAGTGTATTTTTAAAAAGCCTCGGTTTTATTAACTGTATAATCTGAATTAATAACAAATATGATAATCCTCACTTCGTCAACCATCAAAACGCCAAAGGATCTCCCGATGGATTTGACATCAATATCGTAATAATGCGTAGTTGGCACCAATAGAATATAAACAAATCTAGTTGAAATTGGAAGCTGAAATAATATAGTATTCATCGATAAAAGATAGATATCGTTTCTTCGTTCAAAAATACAGCAACCGGACGAAAATATAGAACTTTGACCATGTAAGATTCATACTGTTACACGTTACAGCTGCTTTCGAATAAAAAACTTCTGTCATAAATATAATTTTTTCCTCGAATTTCAGAAGGCGCCATTTTCTATTAACATTTATATTTCAGCATTAACTTAAGTATGCAATATAACGCGCAAAAAACAAAAAAGAGCAGGATGGAAAGAAATTTATAAAAAAATTTAATTATAAAACTTCTGCACGTCAAGAAATATCATAATCGCCAAGATGTAATGGCTCGGTAATTTTTAAGGGGGGGTTAATGACCTCGGATTTCTGGCCAACCCGCCAAAAACACCTAAAACGGCAGTAGTAAGGGTGGCCCCTGGGAAGACTCCGTGCTTAAGCATAGCACGTGCTTAAGCATACAGATTCCATTTGGACCACGCACGCTCTTAGTACACTTGCACTCAGCCGCTTGAATCGCCAAATTTGGCAATACTACTACACATGGGCGTGAAGCACCCAACTTTTCACAGCCGGTTATCCAGGACGGGCGGAACCATTAATTTTAATTCGCATAAGTAGCTAGCACCGCCCCCATGCTACATTTACTACACATAGGCGTGAAGCGCCCAAGTATTCACAGTCGGTTATCCAGGACGGACGGAATCAATTAATTTTAATTCGCATAAGTAGCTAGCATCGTCCCCCGTGCTACTGTTCTAATTTTAGTTCATATTATCAACTATCTTGGTTGACTGCACGTTGACTCGCAGACGATGAGTCATCACAGGTTTTATTTTAAAATAAAAATTTGAAAAAAACCGGAAATTTCCAGTTTCACTGATACCAAAAATAGTCTCATCTCAGAAGGTATAAAATGAGAGAGCAGGCAAGAAAAAATCATTCTCCAAAATTATTACTCTCTTGAACATCTCAATTTCTGCTCTTGATTTTACTTTTTGAAATGGCTTCGATATTGCAAATGGAAGACCTTTCAATGCAAGACGAAGTGGTACGAATCGGACGAAGAAATGAGAGTGGAAGACCTTGAAATTGTGGACGAGTGGTTTCCCCCAGAAGATTTTTACGAGCTGGGGGAACCAACGACGGAAAAGATCAAACGCTTCAACACGGAAGGACGCGCCTACACGATAAATTTCAAAAATCTGGATCGTCTCGATTTGGGAAAAAGTTTGGCCGAAATTTTTGATAGTGCGGTCACAAAGATTCTGGACGGCTCGAGTGCGACGGATATGGTGGGCCTGCAAATAACACACCCGACGCTGAAGAAGCCGGCGATCGTGCCTTTCCAAAAGACGATCAACTTGAGGGCGAGCAAATCGTACACACCATTGAGCGCATCCTGCAGTCCAATGAAGAAGTGCGACTTGAACAGCCCGAAACGCGGATAAAAATAGTACAGGTTAGTCCGCCAAGTGGGTCCGCACAGCATAAACGTAGATTTGTAAATTTGGAAAAAGAAATGAAATTGAAACGCTGCTTTGTAAAAATTGATAATAATGATAATTTATGTTTACCCAGAGCATTAGTTGTAGCTAAAGCGCGTGTACTGCACACGGAAAAGCCTGACGACAAAACTTTAGAATGTCGATTTAAAAACATTTGTAAAAAGGATACCCCTAAAAGAAAAGCACAGCACAAGACAGCGCTGGAACTTTTGACTACAGCGGGTCTTAAAGATCATGTAGGCCCTCGCGGTATAGCAGAGCTGCAAGCATTGCAGGCTGCAAATGCCAAATTTTCAAATTAAAGTTTTTAGTGCCGACTTTTGTAATGTTATAGTTTTTGAAGGCCCTCCATCAGAAAAAGTTGTACATTTTGTATCATAATAATAATCATTTTGATGTAATTGGTAGTATGACCGGTTTTATGAACCGTAGTTACTTTTGTGAACCTTGCAACAAGGGCTATAACGATAAGCTTAAGCATCGTTGTTCTAAAATTTGTCCCTGCTGTCATGGTCCTGCATGCCCAAACGTACCTCTCACTGAATGTACAATATTGATCACTACCGTCACTTCATTCAATTCTATAGCCTAGCATGCATTTTTCTTCATATGCATAACGTTAAGCCTCGGTTCTGAAGTGAAAATTATCGCTGACAAAGTGCTCCAATTTTTTGACAATATCTCCAAGAATCTCAATTTCGTCGGTAATATCGTCAATACAACCTCACGCAGAAAGGTGGTTTGCTAGTCAGTTGTTAGCTGATGCAACTACAAATAGGTGATTTTTATGAAACGCGCCCAATTTTCAGAGGAATGTGACGATGTGATGGTTTTTGTGCAGAATGTGAGACCTCACATTCTGCACAAAAACCATCACATCGTCACATTCGTCCGAAAATGAATACCAGGAGGTTCATACCTTCTCCGCCCTTAGCGACTGATAAGTTAAAAGCAAATGCGCGCAATTTTCAGAGGAATGTGACGATGTGATGCTTTTTGTGCAGAATGTGAGGTGCACAATTTGGAATGTGATGCTTTTTAAGCAGAATGTGAGGATTTTGTACACCTCACATTTTGTAGAAAAATCTCACATTCCAAATTGTGCACCTCACATTCTGCACAAAAAGCATCACATTCCAAATTGTGCACCTCACATTCTGCACAAAAAGCATCACATCGTCACATTCCTCTGAAAATTGCGCGCATTTGCTTTTAACTTATCAGTCGCCAAGGGCGAGAAGATATGAACCTCCTGGTATACATTTTCGGACGAATGTGACGATGTGATGCGTTTTTGTGCAGAATGAGGTCTCACATTCTGCACAAAAACTATCACATCGTCACATTCCTCTGAAAATTGGGCGCGTTTCATAAAAATCACCTATTTGTAGTTGCATCAGCTAACAACTGACTAGCAAACCACCTTTCTGCGTGAGGTTGTATTGACGATATTACCGACAAAATTGAGATTCTTGGAGATATTGTAAAAAATTGGAGCACTCTGTCAGCGATAATTTTCACTTCAGAACCAGGCTTAACGATTATGCATATGAAGAAAATGCATGCTAGGCTATAGAATTGAATGAAGTGACGGTAGTGACCAATATTGTACATTCAGTGAGAGGTACGTTTGGGCATGCAGGACCATGACAACAGGGACAAATTTTAGAACAACGATGCTTAAGCTTATCGTTATAGCCCTTGTTGCAAAGGTTCATAAAGTAACTACGGTTCATAAAACCGGTCATACTACCAATGACATCAAAATGATTATTATTATGATACAAATGTACAACTTTTTCTGATGGAGGGCGCTTCAAAAACTATAGCATTATGAAAGTCGGCACTAAAAATTTAATTTGAAAATTTGGCATTGCAGCCTGCAATGCTTGCAGCTCTGCTATACCGCAAGGAACTATATGATCTTTAAGACCCGCTGTAGTCAAAAGTTCCAGCGCTGTCTTGTGCTGTGCTTTTCTTTTAGGGGTATCCTTTTTACAAATGTTTTTAAATCGCCATTCTAAAGTTTTGTCGTCAGGCTTTTCCATGTTGCAGTACACGTGCTTTAGCTACAACTAATGCTCTGGGTAAACATAAATTATCATTATTATTAATTTTTACAAAGCAGCGTTTCAATTTCATTTCTTTTCCAAATTTACAAATCTACGTTTATGCTGTGCGGACCCACTTGGCGGACTAACCTGTACTATTTTTATCCGCGTTTCGAGCTGTTCAAGTCGCACTTCTTCATTGGACTGCAGGATGCGCTCAATGGTGTGTACGATTTGCTCGCCCTCAAGTTGCTCGCCTTTTCGAAAAGGCACGATCGCCGGCTTCTTCAGCGTCGGGTGTGTTATTTGCAGGCCCACCATATCCGTCGCACTCGAGCCGTCCAGAATCTTTGTGACCGCACTATCAAAAATTTCGGCCAAACTTTTTCCCAAATCGAGACGATTCAGATTTTTGAAATTTATCGTGTAGGCGCGTCCTTCCGTGTTGAAGCGTTTGATCTTTTCCGTCGTTGGTTCCCCCAGCTAGTAAAAATCTTCTGGGGAAACCACTCGTCCATAATTTCAAGGTCTTCCACTCGCATTTCTTCGTCCGATTCGTACCACTCGTCTTGCGTTGAAAGGTCTTCCATTTCAATATCAGAAGCCATTTCAAAAAGTAAAATCAAGAGCAGAAATTGAGATGTTCGAAAGAGTAATAATTTTGGAGAATGATTTTTTCTTGCCTGCTCTCTCCTTTTATACCTTCTGAGATGAGACTATTTTTGGTATCAGTGAAACCGGAAATTTCCGGTTTTTTCAAATTTTTATTTTAAAAATAGAACCTGTGATGACTCATCGTCTGCGAGTCAACGTGCAGTCAACCAAGATAGTTGATAATATGAACTAAAATTAGAACAGTAGCACGGGGACGGTGCTAGCTACTTATGCGAATTAAAATTAATTGATTCCGCCCGTCCTGGATAACCGACTGTGAATACTTGGGCGCTTCACGTCTATGTGTAGTAAATGTAGCATGGGGGGCGGTGCTAGCTACTTATGCGAATTAAAATTAATGGTTCCGCCCGTCCTGGATAACCGACTGTGAAAAGTTGGGTGCTTCACGCCCATGTGTAGTAGTATAGCCAAAAATTCGGCGATTCAAGCGGCTGAGTGCAAGTGTACTAAGAGCGTGCGTGGTCCAAATGGAATCTCTATGCTTAAGCACGTGCTATGCTTAAGCACGGAGACTCCCCAGGGGCCACCCTTACTACTAACGGCCAAAAAATTCAGTTTTTTTCAAAAAATCGAGGGAGGGGGTCAAAATTTGCTGATTTTGGGTTGGACGAGGGGGTAACCAACTTTGAGGAGATCCTCACCCCCAATATTACGTGTATGATAATCAGGTATAATAGAAGACCTCGGTGATATCCAATAGTAGTCGGGCAGGATGCAGCCGTACAAAGCAACAAACTGACCGAATGATGTGATCCGAATAACCGACCAGTGCGCAGGCCGACTCGGAAACTTCGGGCAATTTGCGGAACAAACTCACATTTATTTTGGCAGTTTTGCTGAAAGTATCTGCATTGCTTGTACTTCGTTGACTTTCTTCAACTGCTCCATCAGCATTCAGCATATCCTCCAGCTTTCCAACTGATTCGGATAACATTAATGATCTACTCAATGCAACTCGATTCTTCATTTAAATCGAAACATATTAGAGTAGATAATGTTGATTAAATGTACCGGATAACCTGTTTACATGAAAATAAATTAGCGCAGGCAGGGGCGTAAGCAGGATTTTTTAAGGCGGGGTGATCCGAAAATTGGTGACCCTGTATTTCCAAAAAATTCGACGGTATAAAGAATAAAATGCATTTCCTGATGTTTCCAAACATGCACCATTAAATTCAATAAATTCGAACTTTTCGAGAGAAAAAGTTTATTTTCTCTGAATAGGCTATGAAAAGTGACTTTTGGCCGCGTTTGAGACAAACTTATGGAAAATAACGACCCTAAAAATTTTAGGATTTTCCGAGAAAAAGATATATATTTTGATTATTTTCCATGCGCTATCTTACCATTTAAACAGCATTTTGGGTCTAAAGGGGCGGCTGTCCCTCCTTGCGTACGCCCATGAGCGCAGGCTAGATCACTTAGCGAAATCTCGAAAAGTCAATTAAAGTTTAAAAATTAAAAATGGACGTCAGTTTTTTCAAATTAAAGATATGATTGATTA
The DNA here is from genome assembly GCA_036768485.1 of Mermis nigrescens. Lineage (NCBI taxonomy): Eukaryota > Metazoa > Nematoda > Enoplea > Mermithida > Mermithidae > Mermis > Mermis nigrescens. Next base: position 12,747,772 of record JAVLUZ010000157.1, on the reverse strand, counting down.
TAGAAGCTTAGGAAAAAAGACAGGAGCTCAATTAATGGAACTTGCATGGGAGGCAATATTAGTATGCAAAATGTAGTTGCATTCAGGGTTTTCCAGAAATGTTGAAGTAATTTGATTCTGAACCTCAGCTCATCAAGTACTAGCAGCAATTTTACGAATATGATCAACTGCGATTTGTCTATTCATTCTGAGAAGATAATAGAATTTCCAGCTTTTTTCTGCTATATACATATATTTGTAGGCACATACACGTGCCCTTACAGCTAATCTGGAACACAAGCGATGAAGATGACTAAAGACGATTTTGCAGCAGAACGTCAAAAAATATGAAATTAAAAATTAGAAAAAGCTGCACGATCTTCAATGAAAATCTTTCAATGCAAATTCTAAAAAAATAAAATAACTTGTGTCAAGCAATTATCTGCTTTTAAAAGGCTAATGAGCAATTTCACTAACTTCAGAAAGAGTATATAGCATTTTACTTACACAAAAGTTATGCAACTATCTTACCGTATTTTGTAATCGCACACAATTCTTATGAATTTAAAAGAAGTGAATATTACAAAAACATTACGCAGAAATTTTAACTTTAAAAACACCACTAGGCATCTTTTGACTCACTATACGAATTTTCCTAATTGGAATAGATAGAGTTATTCTTTTGAGGTCAAAATAAACTGAAAAAGCTCTTCTTCAGATTAAAGAGATTTTTTCTCTTTTTGTTAGCCACACAGATAATTACGATTACTAGTATTTCAAAATTTAGAAATCAGCCATTCATCCATGTGTCTAAGTTTGTATATCATGTGAGTTCTTGGGTCAAAATTTTACGTCTAGGCAGCAAAATGTACATAAGTATAGCGACAGAAGAAGTAAATAATGATGAAAAACATTTTAATAACAATTTGATCTTAAGAACAGAACCATAATTAATGTAAGTTGCCATTGCTTTGCAGGGTCGCTAAGTGCTCAGCTTGGAAGCCCATTTTTCCATTTTGAAAAACCACAAAACGAAAAACTGTACAAAAGTGTCTTTTCGTTTCTCAACAAGTTTGCGCAAAAAAATCAGAATCAACAGAATTAGTAAGCCACAATCCGCGTGCACTCCAGAGTAGAAACAATCTTTGAAAAATTGAAAAATCTTCACCGGATTTAAAGGTCTTCGGCTTATTCTTCACCAGATGCTGCTTGGGTCCAAGCAGCATTTGTTTAACTGGTTCAGTTTCGGCTGGGGATGCCGCATATCTCTTGGCCCAAGTGCGACAACAAAGATCTAGTAAAAAAAGAATTATCAAAGAAACAATGTTTAAAAAAGAAACAATAGGGACAATAATGCGCAATTAGTCGTCCAATGAATCTACTGGCTCACCAACTAATTGCGGAAAACTTTCTATTGACACATCAAACAACGAAATGCCTTTGGCCAGCGAATTTTTCACCTGCAGTAGATTTCGTATATTCAACAGGGTAACGTGAGGTTTGCTCCATCTTGTACCAGCCTCTTCAACCGTTTCTTCGAATTTGACCCACCTGCGCATCATACAAATCATCCTAATTGAGGAAATAGGAAAGTAAGGAAAAACAGTATCTTAACAAAGAGAATAAAGACATTATACAGTTCGTAAAAGAGCTAAGCTAGCGTCATAATCATAGGTGCACAGCACGGCCGATCTGAGGGAAGGAGGGTCAGCCGTACTGAGGAGGTCAAACATTGAGCTTTTTAGGACCAAAGTGACCTCAAAAACTGGTATGAGCGCTGAAATAGCAATAAAACTACGTTATTACATAGTTTCTGGTCAATTTGAAGCACTTTTGATAAAAATATTTGATTTAATCCATTTGACCTTCCTTTTGCTTCATTTTCCCCAAAAACTTTTCCATTTTTCCATTCTGGGGGACGGGTCAGGACTCCCCAAACCTCCCACCCTCCTCCCAAGTGCATGTCTGGTCATAACCTGTCCACATGCATCTGAAAGGGAGGGATGGGGGATTCATAGATGCACAAGGTCAGGGTCAGCCGGGAGGGGGAGGGCAAAATGCCAGAAATCCAAAACAGTTAATTTAGTGTGCACGATTTTTTAGCTATGGAAACGATGAAAATGGTAAAAATAGCCTATAAAACGCTTTTTCGTGGTAATACTGCATTTTAGAGATCATTTTTAGTTAATTTTGACTGCATTATATCGGTTTAACACTGAAAATATAGAGAAATTGATTAATTTTGGGCGCTTTTTGACTAAAGAGCATATGAAAGTATTAATACGGCGCGAAGCGCCAGAAAATTTTGACACTATTACTTCTTTGTCCTCACAAGTGATGCACAAAACGTTCCGTCGCCGAAATCGCCGTCAGCTGGAGGGAAAATATCCCCTAAGCTTCTCCCCCTATGAGCATGTATGGAGGGATTCCCTACCCAAATTTAATCGTTTCCTTATCCCCCAAAGTCAGCAAATTTTTGACCCCGGTATTTTTAAAAGAAACTTGCGTTTTTGGCCATTTTTAGCTGTCCGATGTGCATGCCTCGTCAAGCATCGCAATAACGTTCGTGCTATAAGATGTCAGCACTATCAGAAATTGAGATTTTCCCGATTTGTCACATTATCGGATCATAAGGGCCTGAAGATCTGCTCACAAGTGAAAAGTCGCATGAAGTGCTTACAGCTAGAATTCTAAATTGTCTCAAGACAGACATGTGTGCCTGTGTGTCTAGAGCACACGTGCACAGCATGGCTGGTCAGGGAGTCGGGTCGATCTAGGATAAGACAGTTAGAGAGCTTCATCAAGCTAGAAGAGTCAAAAATTATTAAAAATTGTAAAGTTGCGGCTAAAAAAACTCGATTTGTTTTTTATAGTCTGTTTCCAGCACTTTTGCAAACAAAATAAAATATTGTTTGCGTATTTCTGGTCTCAATTTTGCCTTATTCACCTAACAAATTGTTCTACTGGGGGAATCATAGAACATAAAGCCACAGGCGTATGCTGGTTCAGAGTGTTACGTGGGGATAGGACCAAGATAAAAAATATCAAAGGGGACAAAAAAATCAAAATTTCTATACTAAAATGAAGGAAATAATCTACAAACTGTAAATAAAAATAGTTCGTACGCCATCAACTGCCGAAGGTCAATAGCTTACACATACTTGCATAACATACGAATTTTAGGGAGTCAGCACAAAATGTTTTTCTCAGAAGTGCCTCTTTTGGACTTGAAAACGATGAGTACGAGTATGCGTCAGAAACTATTTTTGACGCTTACCACTAATCCTTCCTTTTTATAATATACTAATATGAAAAATTTTTCGGAAAAATTCAAATTAAGCGAAGAAAATATTATCAAAATAACTATTAATTGCTAAAACCCCTAAAACAGCACATTTCTTGAGGTTTTTAAGAAAATAGAAAATTCTGGGGTCAAGGGGTGTAAATCCGCACAACGCGTATGGTAAAGACCTGCAAACACCTCAACACTTTTATCAAGCGTAGGCTGACTAAGAAATTCCACCACAATCTCAAGTTATGCCGATGCTAATCTCGTTACCTAGAACTTTCTCTCCAAATGTTGCCCTCTTCACATGGGGCAGTGCAATCGTGATATAACAACTCACAAAAAATTGGTCTAGGTTGAATAGCAGCGGCGTCAACATCAGAGTCAAGTATTTGTTTTACTCGGTCCACTGAGCCTTAATTCAAACATCCTTCGCTTCTAATTGAGCATAGTTTCCCAGGGTCGAAAGTTCAGGGGGTGAAATACCAAAACTCGGGATCACTAATTTAGAGTTCGAGCCTTCTTTTGCATTGCAGGTCAAAATATAGAAAACTGCATTTTTATGTACTTTATATCCAATTCTGACTCGTTCCGTCACTTTTATCAGTAAAAAAATATAGGAAATCGTCGAAAATTTTGATTTTTCAGATGATTTGAACTTCATTCTAGGCATGTTATGGGTAAACAAAACATGATGCACTAAAAAATTTTAACATCTTTGCTAGTATCGTTCCTAAAAACCATGCAGAAGACGTATAATGTTCAAAATCGTCGGACAGTGACTCGAGTATTGGACGTAGGGATCCCCTCACCTCTACGTAACGTGTGTAACTGAGTAATTATGATTCTAACCTTAAACAATCTAGAATAAATTGCAACTGTGAAAGCATATAAGTGATACTTTTAACTGCAAAATTATCAAATCAGAGTGTTAATTAATTTCAATTCTCACACAACTTTTTTCGTCAACAATTGAATTATATATATGTAGTAACGAATAGACATGCACGAAAAAGGGGGGGGTTCGAGGGTCTAGACACCCAGAATAGAAAAATGGGAAATTTTGTCAGAAACTGAGGCAAAATGAAGGCCAAAAACGTGTGAAAATTGAAAATTTTCTTCAAAAGTGCTTTAAATTGACCAGAATCTGGGTAATAATGCAGTATTAACGCTATTTTAGCGCTTAGACCAGTTTTTAAGGTCATTTTGGCCCAAAAAAGCTAAATTTGTGATCCCCTAGACCGGCTGACCCCCTCCCCAGATCGGCGGTGCTGTGCATCTATGGTAATGGCTCGCTCATTCTATCAAATAAGTTTATTCAGAGAAATACAATGTTTAAAAGATTCTTAACCTTAACATGCCACATGATCTTTCCAGACCACTTGCATTTAAATGAATTTTCATTCGTACAGCTGTTTGACCGATAGTGCATCGTTATACCCACTGTATTGGTAGACCCACCGGCTCTTGGAACCATGTCTCAACAATAGACCCGCCGAAAAATTCGATAGACTAAATGTTGTTATACCTATTGTATCGACAGCATACATGTACAGCATGGGAATTTCAGGGAAAGGGGGTCAGGCCCGAAAATTTTTCAAAAAGTGCCTTTTTTTAGGCTAAAAACGATGGTTACACGTCAAAAACACTGTTTTCGACGTTTCAGACAATGCTTGTTCTCTCTAGAACATAAAAACGTAAAAAATCGAAACAGTTTGAAAAAATTGAGTAAGTTGAACAAAATGTGGTCAAAAACTGTGTGTATGGCGCGAAGCGCCGAAAATTTGAGTTTGAGCCGAAATTGGGCTAAAAACGCTTAAAAAACACATTTTTTACAACTTTCACCATCAAAAAATGTGTATATGGCGCGAAGCGCCGAAAATTTGAGTTTGAGCCAAAATTAGGCTAAAAACGCTAAAAAAAGCACACATTTTACAACTTTTACAAAAAAAATCGATAATACTGGGGATGGTCGCAGCCATTTTGCGGAGGGTCAGTTTCCATTCTGGGGGTCAACCCCCAAGAATACGTCTGATCGACAGGTCCATTGATAGAAATTTCATTTAAAATCGTATTAAATTACAGTCATTTACGATTGCTGTTGTTGAACTTGCCCGGTATAAAGATTGTATGTTAAAAAATCACAATATCTTTTCATATTCGATTCGATGCGTGAATCAGCGAGTGTGTCTATGTGCAATACTTCGTAAATTATATTCCTGTGATACCATCAGTGTGGACAGAGGAAGGAAATAATGTTATTTAAGAATAAAAAATCTAATATATAAAAATAACTCAAGGAAACTAATGTGATTTTCCTTGCGAACGAATGCCAAGCGTGATTTCATATGAATTAACAATCGTACTCTAGTGGGCCTAAAATAGCGATTTTAGCGAAACTTTTATGGTTGGGTCTAACGAGATTTTCGTAGGTCCAAAGATGCAGTGGGCCTATCATTGATCAGTCGAATCCAGCCCCGGGAAGCATGCTACTTCCACTGGATGTTTCCATAGGTCGATTGTACGAAGATTGGTCGGTTTTGTAGGGCAGTGGAAAAGATGGTGGACGTCATGTGGCCCATTTCCACAGCCCGGGCATAGATTGTCAATGGTTGGGTCGAGGCGTGTCAGATAGGTGTTTAGCATCCGACACCATCCTGAGCGAAGTTGAGCTAACACGGTCCTTGTGGCACGTGGAAGCCGAAGTTCGGCAGATGTTACAGGAGGTGGGTAGCCGCCATACGTGGGCAGCAAGAAATTTCTGGGGGGGGGTGCAAGATTTTTTTGAAGGTCAAAAAATGGCCTTAAAAATGGTGGTATGGTGATAAAAACACCATTTTTCGACGTTTCTCATCAAGCACTATCCATTGGCATCAAAAAATTGCGAAAAAAGCGAAAAAAATTTTCAAAAATTGAATTCTGGGGGGGGTATTTTGATTTCTGGGGGGTATTTTGGTTTTTGGGGGGGGGTGCATCCCCCCAAACCTCCCCCACGCCCAGGTGTGGTAGCCGCCCAGCACCAGGTTTGGTCTGTAGCCTGCGATTCCGTCTGCAACTGCCTTGCTGTGTATATCTTTGAGGGCTCCTTTGTAGTTTGCGTTGTCAGCTTTGAGTCGCTCAGTGAATGGGTCTATGTCAGGTTGGTAGTGTGAAATATCTTTGCGGATATTTCTTGGTGTACGGGCTTGTGTGATCAGGTTGTGGTTCAGGTGGTTGGTCAAATTGCATGACAGTAGATACTGTCTTGACAACATTTCGTTGTGTTGCTTAATGGGCAGCAATTTAGTTTTAGTTTGCACATGATCTGCATGGGTAATCAGATGGCAGCCAGTGATAGTTCTCATAGCTGCATTTTGTGTTGTTTGTAGGGTAGTCCAGTGGGTTGGACGGAGTTGAGGTGTCCAGATTGGGGCGGCATAGTTAGCGACAGAACGACAAACAGCTTTGTACGTTGTCAGTAGTGTTTCTTTGTCTTTGCCCCATGTACTACCCGCTAGTGACTTCAGTACATTATTGTGTGTACGGAGGCGGTTGCAAATGTAATTTGCATGTGTTGAAAAGTGAGCATGTTGCCAAACACAACACCCAACAGTTTGGGATTCTTCACTGTTGGAATGCGATGTCCTGCAACTTGCACATCAAGTTCATTTTTGATTTCTGTCGACCATGTGGTGAAAAGTGTAGCCGTTGATTTTTCGGTCGAGAGATTCATGTTTCGACTAGTGAAAAACTCGTATAGGACTTTAAGGTAGTCGTTGACTTTGATGCAGAGTTCAGCAACATTGGGACCAGTTGCAAGAACTGTGCAATCATCGGCATATGTTATAATGTTGATGCCGTTTGCTGGCGGTGGGATTTTTGATAGGTAGTGATTGAACAGTGTTGGTGACAGCACACCACCTTGTGGGACGCCTTGTTTGACTTTTCGGGAGTTCGACTTTTCGTTTCTAAATTCAACGAATGACTGTCGGCCATGTAGGTAGTTGCATAGCCAGCGTTTTATCGTGTTGGGTAGTGTAGAGACGAGAATGTCTTGCAGTAGAGTTGCATGGCTAACCGTGTCAAAGGCGTTTGACAGGTCAAGAGCAACAGCAATAGTACGATGAGCTGGTTTTCGTTGGTTAAGGCCATTTTTTATTTGGTTTGTGATGGCATGAAGTGCAGTTGTGGTGCTGTGCAGTTTCCGAAAGCCATGTTGGTGTGGCATTGTCGGCAGATGCTCATTGAGCAATGGGAGAATGAGCGATTCAAGTGTTTTGGCTAAAGGCGAGAGCAAGGAAATAGGACGGTATGATTTGCTCTGATTTGTTGGTTTTCTAGCTTTAGGTAGCGGGATGATACGCCCAATTTTCCAAATGCTGGGAATGAGCAATGACGATAGGGAAATGTTAAAAAGGTCGGTTAGGTATTTCAAACCGTTTGCACCAATGTGTTTGAGCACGATATTGGAAATGCCATCAGGGCCTATGGCTTTTGAACTTTTAGATGATTTTATCGCAGCAGCTACTTCATTGGTTGTGAACTCGATGTTTCCATTGTTGTTAAGAGCATGAAAAGCTCGAATTGTAGCGCGCCATGTTGGGTCAAGTTTTGATGGGTGTTCAACAAATTGACGATTGAATGCTTTGGCACATTTCTTGGGGTCATTTATTTCAGTGCCAGCAAAATCAATTGCAATATTATCATTGCGTATGGTAGGATTAGATAATGCTTTGACGGTTTTCCAAAGTTTCTTGACACCATGACTCAGATTGCAATTGTTCAGGTGTTCAGACCATTTTTTCTGTCTGTGTTCATTGACCAATCTCCGTATTTCATTGTTTAGCTGCTGTATACTGGGGTCTGAAGGATCAGCTGATCTAATTGCATCACGTTCATCTGCAAGTAATGCAGCAGATGTGGGAAAGTAAGGACGAATTTTAGGAATTCGTCCAGTTGGTATGTTATGTGTCATTGATTTGCAAATAATTTTCCGGAACATGCGCTCACCATCGTAAATATTGGTGGGTGCATGTAGTGTGGAGAAATGTTTTTCAGTCTCGGTAGTAAATGATGCCCAGTCAGTTTTGTTAAAATTGACATATGTGCGGCATTCCGAGATCGCCAAGTCAACAGCACGTTCGATGGTGATTGTGATCGGTAGATGATCAGAACCGAGTGTAAGTGCTGTGGACCAAGAGTGCTGGTCAGGAGGCTGGGACTGGCGAGACTGATGTCGGGTGAACTTGAGCAGTTTCCAGAGATTCTGGTATGCTGTTTTTCGTTAAGAATGCTGAAGGTTGAGCCGTCGATTTGTCTGGCAAATTCGATACCACATTGGTCGTTACCAAGTTTCGAGTACCAAGCATCATGATGAGCATTCAGATCACCCAGAATGAGTGCATCATTGCTGGTAAGAAGGTGTTCAATGGACGGAATGTATCCAGGTTCACAACTGCTTACTGGTGGCACATAAACATTGTAAACGATGATACAGAGGGGTCGGATGCACATCCACCGCATAGGTCACTTCCGCCACCCAGGTCATTTCTGCCGCATAGTTCACTTCCGCCGCATAGTTCATTTCCGCCGCATAGTCGCATAGTAGTACAGAACGGTCGCTATCGTTATTAATTGCACATAGTGCATTTTTAGAGCAGAGTAATGAGCTTTTGTAACATAGAACTTATACGGGTTTTCGTTTAATCAAAAAAAGTAATAAAAGTTTTTTAGTAAAAAATAAAATGTCCGACTACAAAATGTAATGAAAAATTTTCGTTCAAAAATATTATGTCCGACTTAGATAACTGGGTTCAGTTATTAGGTAGCTATTTGATAGTCATAAAGCCATATTATACAGCATTGGATAAGCAGTTCCCTCCTGGATCATCCTGTGAAGTTCAATCAGTAAATGAGGTAAGGCAAAATTTTACCACGCATTCACTGTTAAAAATTGAATTTTAAATGAGCTTTTCTTTGTCGAAAAATTTGATGCTAACAACGCGATTTAGTTTGCTGTTATTAATTGAAAACGATGTTTTATTAGTCATCGAATAATTGTCTTAATAATAGTTCATTTTTTGTTGCATAGTGTTGTCATTTAAGACGAATGAGCAGTAACATGCACCTGATTTTATAAATTCTTTTCAACAGATACAATCACACATGAATATAGAGCACAGAAAAGTATGAGGATAAGTGGGGTGTGACTGAACCCCCGTATATAGTCGTATTGGTGAGACTAAATGTACAGTATTGAAGCTAGTACGACTTTGCCTAAGGAGAAAATTGCATTTTTATGTAAGAAAGTCTTTAAAATGTAGGTGGTTCGCATCTTGAGAATTATTTACCATGAATTACCTTAAATGTGGCTAAAGATGACTTTTACAGCCAATATAGTAGATATTTTTAGTATTTTGTATAAAAATTTGAAAGTCTCGCTTTTGTTACCGCTTAAAAAGATCTTTTCCATTTCCTTATTAACTGGTAAACTTCCATAAATCTGGAAAACAGCTCACGACATCCCCATTTCCAAAAAGGGTGATCCTTCCATAGCTTCTAATTATAGGCCTATTTCGTTAACGTGTGTGAGTTGCAGAATTTTAGCGAAAATATTAAAAGATAATATCTTAACTTACATTCAAATAAGCAAAATTTTTTCATCTGTTCAGTTCGGATTTTTGCCTAAAAAATCGTGTGAAGCCCAACTATTAATGTACATAAACGAAATTATATGCCACATCGATTTTAAAAGTCCGGTTGATGCGATATATTTAGACTTCTGCAAAGCTTTAGATTCTGTCTCACATAATAAACTCCTTCACAAACTTTCATTTTACGGACTAAAAGGACGATTATTTTTGTGGATTACAGATTTTTTACATGGTCGAACTCAGCAGGTATAAATTGGTGATTTTTTTTACTGAGCTCACTGATGTTACTAGCGGAGTTCCACAGGGTAGCGTTCTTGGTCCTCTTTTGTCTCTTTTTTACATAAATGATATCGCTTTTCCGAACAAAAATGAAAAGTTGAAAATGTACCTATTTGCGGATGATGTAAAAATGTTTTCCGTAACAGAACAAGCAGGTTTGTTGAACAATTTGTTACTGAATATTCATGAGTGGTCTGAAAAGTGGCAATTACCTTTATCTTTGGCTAAGTGCTCCGTTTTGCATTTCGGTCATAAAAATCAAAGGCAAAAATATTCGATTGGAATGGAGGATATTTTGGAAAACAACGAAGTAAAAGATTTAGGTATTCTTTTGAACGAATATATGGATTTTTCGCCGCACATTGCACATATAGTAAAAAGTGCATATTTTAGGATGTCATTGATTTTTCGAGCATTTAAGGCTAAAGATGCTGAACTGCTAGTTATGGCTTATAAAACGTATATACGACCTTTACTAGAATATTGCACGGTTATTTGGTCACCACACAAAAAGCAAGACGTGAAAAGTATTGAGAGAGTTCAGAGATACTTTACTAGAAGGGTCTTCGAGTCCGTCATGATCTATCGATGGCTTATAAAATTTACCATGGTCTTATAGACATCGATTTTAACGAGTTGTTCACGGTGTGTAATGGCATCACTCGATCAGTTAACTCAGTAAAGCTAAAAATACCTAAATCTCGCTTAAATTTGAAAATTATTGTTTTGCAAATAGACTCCCTCCTCTTTGGAATAATTTGCCAGAAGAAGTTGTAAATGCCCCGAACTTTCCCTCCTTCAGCAGTCGTTTAGAGAAAATTAGTTTTACCTTAGACTATAAGTAAGTGCAACCGCCTTTATAGTCCTTGCGCAGGTTTTTGATAATTTATTTCATTGCATTGACGACATTTCAGTGTATTCACTCTGATTCTTTCTTTTTTTAATTTGATTAAATTTGTATTGTTTTAATTCCGTCTCTGTCGCAATAAACTATTTCTTTCTTTCTTTCTTTCAAAATTATTGAAAAGTCATATTTAATGACCCTGCGTTAAAAAATGTAGGAAAATGCAGTTTTACCGGCTATCTCAGCAAAGTTAACAAGAAATAAGACCATTTTATGTTGGGTCCGCCCCACACATGGGCGTGGGGGTTTAGGGGGTATGCACCCCCCAGAAGTTGAAATACCCCCCCCAGAAATCAAAATAACCCCCCCAGAAGAATTTTTTTGCTTTTTTAGCAATTTTTTGATGCCATTGGATAGTGCTCGATGAGAAACGTCGAATAATGGTGTTTTTTTTCGCCATACAACCACTTTTAAGACCATTTTTTGACCTTTGAAATTTTTTCACTCCCTCCAGAAATTTTTTCACCCCCCCAGAATTTTGGTGCTGCCCACCTATGGTCCGCCCCCTCACTTTGGCAAATCGTAGCGCATACAGCAATTATTCCGTAATATGCGGTGGAACTGTACTATGCGGCGGAAGTGAACTATGCGGCGGAAGTGACCTATGCGGCGGAAATGAACTATGCGGCGGAAGTGACCTATGCGGCGGAAATGCACCCCAATCGATACAGAGGGTCTAACAACAATTTTTTTCGGTGGTTCTAATTGAGATAAAGTCTTACGAGCCAGTGGGTCTACCCATACAGTGTGTCTTAAGACACGGAACCGTTGGACTCTTTACAATAAAGTTTTGTAGGTTCTGCCAAACTTCTTCAGTGATCGATATGAAGTAATCGAAAATTTCTAGTGCGATCAATAATTTTTTCGTTATTCCTGCACCTTTTGTATAAAAAACTAATTAAATTGACCAATGCGCTAATTTTAGACGGCAATCGAAAATTGATTACGTGCGGTAAAAAACAATATTTAATCGCGATCCTTTAGGAAATAAGCTGTAAAATAAGTGCTACTTGAAACGTTTGACACATTTTTCCAGATAGTTCATCTTATACAATTCAAATGCATGCTGATCATTTAGAGAACTTTTGATTAAATTACCAGACTTTATGCATATATATATACTAATGAATAAACAATACTAACTTTTGCCATCCGCGTAATGTCCAATGCTGATGACTTGCGGATTGAGTAATGGCTCTAAGACGATGTCCTCTAAAAAATGAAAGGACTACAAACAAAGCAACAAGGAATTGCATTCGGCTCGATACAAGCGTTATGTTATTTATTACCTGGGTATGACTGTGCTTGCGATAGATCCAGCATAGTAAAACACTTAGCATAGCTGATTGAATAACGCTTGAAATCCTTTAATTACTTAGTGATTTTTAGACCACTGAATATTGAATGAAAGAGAAGAAACATTTCTCAGAATGCCTAACGTGAATAAAGGCGAATTTTTTTCAAAATAATGTTTTTAGAAAAAGAACCATGCATGCATTTCAGTATTCTCTACAATCTTTTGTCTCTGTTGTGAGGCTTAAAACGAGATCGATTTTTGCGTATTCTATGCTTAATGTGTACTGATAGAGGCAAGTTCGAGCAGTTGCTTTAAAAAACAGATAGCTAAGTTGGAAACATGCGCTAAAACAACTGGCATTAACGCCGGTTAATAAGCATTTAGATGAACATCTATCTTATTCAAGTTTTAGTGATATTATCCATTAGTTTAATGTAATAATTTGTTCGAAAAAGACTTAAATATTGCACTGATTATATTCACTTCTGCTGGCTGATTTATTTATTCGGGAGATGTTATAATTAAAGTCTATTTCAATAACATTAATATAATAATTCTTTTCAATAATATTATTAAAACTTTAGTATATTTCAATAACATTAATGCCTTCACTTGTAAAGTTTAGACATGCAAATGAGATTTGACAAGCACACAGTGATTAGAATAATTCATAAACCGCTGGGGAGTGATTGCGCCCGGTGGCCTCCCGTCCAGCTTGGTCGTCCACGTCCATCCAGCCAGGCCACCAATCTAGTGTCGCTGCCACACGTGAGCGTGAGGAGGAGGGGCTTTGGGGGTACCCCTCAGAAGGCCGAATACCCCCCCCCACAAGAAACCAAAATAGCCCCCCCAGAAAGCAAAATAACCCCCCAGAATTCAATAATTGGATATTTTGATTTTTTCGCAATTTTTTGATGCCAATAGATAGTGCTCAATAAGAAACGTCAAAAAATGGTGTTTTTTCGCCATACCACCATTCTTAAGACCATAAAACAGAGGGCTACCCTTATATTGGTAGGTGCACCCAGCTACCTGATATTACCTGCGGATGAAATGGTCCATTACCTCTGTATTTACAACCAAAGCCGGAAGTAAGGATCAGACACCTTAAAATAGTCTTGGAAGAAATACAGCTGAACCGCCTTCGCTGATAAATGACAAATACTTCGAGTACAGGTATCTCTCCCCTTTTGTAGAAATGTCAAATCAGATAGGTAGGTAAGTAAAATCCCACACAGAGAAAACTAGATATTTATCATGATGAGGAGGTATATTCTACTCGATTATGCGTTTTTGTTGAAAAGTCGCCAATGAAATGAGCACATTCGAAAACACAGAGAAACCGCGACAAAACACTTCTACATTGCATGAACAGTTACTCTGGAAAAATATAGGCCGCAACCCTGGACGGACAGCCATGCTGGACGGGGGCCACTCGGGATGAAGGTTCCCCTTAGGCAGTACCAGGAGGGGTATTACTCACTGTTAGGCGATTTTGGGCTGGCGGAACATTTCATACATCATTTTTTAAGGGCAAACGCATCAATGATGTCACAAAGTATCCATGTACTTTAAACGCGCTTAAAGTTGTGTCAACATAGTCCGAAAAACATCAAAATTTCTCGCCAAATCTATCAATTTCTATGTTTTTTAGTGTTATAGTGTTAAAAGCGATATATGCATTCATGGAGAATAAAAAATGCATAAAAATGCAGTATTGCCACGCAAAAGTGTTTCATATATGCTATTTTGATTATTTTCGTCATTTGATTAGCAAAAAAAGCGTGAAATGTTTCTGTTTACCAGTCTAGATTTCTGGAATATCATCCCCCCACCGACCCTGACTTTTTGGGGGTCAACTAGGAACAAAAATCTATACTTTCTGCTACACCGATCTAAACTGGCCTGAAAAAAGCATGTAGCGTAAAAATCTCTCTTAGTAATTCAAGGTCAAAAAGAATGTCGACTTTTTATACGTTTTAGGCTGCGGTTCTACCCATACATACATGTAGCGGCTCGAAATTCTGGAAGGGAAGTCCCGGACTACTTACAGGAGCCAATTTTTGGCTAAAAACGGCCAAAAAGCGCTTAAAAACTCACAAAAATTCATTCTTTTCCAAAAATTGGGGGTGGGGAGGGGTTAAAAATTTTCTGACTTCGGAAGGGATGGAGGGACGACCAACTTTGGTTGGGGGATCCCCATCATCCTGTTTCTAACTCATTTCATCAATAACATTTCACCCTTTTTACACCCCGACGCTTGCATATTTCATGTAAGAAATAATTTTCCAAAGTGGTAAATTTTCTTTCTTTTTGCGCAGTGACGTGCAAACGTATAAGAAATAGAATATGAAATGACAATGGCATCCTAACAAACAAGAAAAACTGTAACGTAGTTAAAAATTTCGTTTGAATTTTCGCCTGCCGGATAAAATATGGATATACCCTTATTCAAACTGACAGATTTCGTACTACCACATTTTTTGCGAAGTTTTAATTGGAAATAGTCACTCTAACTTTGACGTATATAATTCAGGCCACAATTAAGCGCCATAACATGAACTACTGTCCTTCCAATTATTTTACTCTGCAGTTGAAGGTGCTTATAGTTTTTGTGAGAATTTATGAATTTCAAATCTTCCTAGTCTAATCAGTCATATTCACTTGGCGAATGAACACCCATCATCTTATCCTATCTTGTAGCAGGTAAATATGATAAAGGCAAGCAATAGGCATGTGTATTGAGCAAATTGTTTTGTTTGAAATTGTCCATAAAAATATTCGTATCATACCGCGACTATTATTCCGGTAATACAGTCAGGAACCGGCGATTAACTAAAAACGGGTTGCAATGTTTTTAACACATATTATTTGTATTTCTCGTAAAATTATGACGTGATTCAACAAATTTTTTCAATCTGCATTTTTTTAAATTTTTGCTCCTGCATTTCTTACAGAAATAATTACGACACAGATAATAAGGTATTTTAACTAAGCACACCTGAACAATTGCGTTTAACACAAACATGATGATACATTTCAAGGTAAAGGAAATTGAGCAAAATGACAATTTCCAAATGTTCAATAGATTCATTATCAGTCGTATTTGTTATTTATTTATTACGTTATAAATTGCATAAGCCCGCATTTCGAGGTATTATAACATGATTGATAATGGCAAAAAATTAATAGCCAAGTGATTGTGAAGAAAAAATTAAACTAGTTTTGACAGCAAAAAGTATTCGCACGATGCAAAGAGATACAAAGGTTGAAGCAAACATGCAGCGCAACCTCATTTAGATTAAATGCGCTCGGAGGAGCAATAAGATAAAGAAGTATAGAAAATGCGACAGCGTCAGACTATACTAATACATATTGAGACAAAATAGGCGGTTATCGATTAATCAAAAATTTTCGTAATGCAGAATTAGATGGAGAGCAAGTTATGCTTATCGTCAAATTCGTATCACAAAAACTAGCGAAAGCAAAAACAATGAAAAAATGACAAAAGGTACATAAGATAATAAATCGTAATAAATATCATAAATTGACAACGTTTACACAAAATTAATGTTCTCGTTAGCTTATAACAAGTAATTAATTTTAATAACTATTATCGACTAGTAACGTGGGTACCTGTTACAAATGCAGGTGAATGAATCATGCGGAATCGCATTCTACATAATGCGGGGAAGACTACAAACAGAATGGCATATTCTCCGAAAAGAATTCCGAGAAAATGGCGAAAACGAACAGTCCTGAATTTAAGCGAAATTATCCAAACCTACCGTTGGGTGCTCTATACATCGTTTAGCTAAGGAAGGCGTATCTTTCGATATGTACATTTGATATGATTGATTTTCTTCAAGTATTTTTACAAACTAAACAAAAGAGCTTGAAATGGTCTGAAATCTTTTTGCCATCTTTAAACGTCGCTATTCACTGGAAAGCTATGTTTTTAGATTAAGCATCTTTTTGTTTGTACTGGTTTTAAAATCTAGCGGTCGAGTCACAGATGACCTAATTTTTAACGTAAAAAATCTTGAGCCATTGACCCTCAATGATTCAAGTTGAGAAAGATACCTCACGCTTTTTTCAGTTTTCCCTGCTGTTTTTCTAGCAGACTGAAGGCGCGCCAATTTCAAAACCAAAAATACAAGTTAAGCTGCGGCAGTATTAATTATTTTAAAATAGGTATATCTATAAGCGAGTGTTGACCAAACATGCACGTTGGAGTTTAGGGGTCTAGACAACCAGAATGGAAAAATGGGAAATTTTCTCGGGAAAATGAGGCAAAATGAAGGCAAACAACATATGAAAATTGGAAATTTTCTTCAGAAGTGCTTTAAATTGACCAAAAACTGTGTAATGATGTAGTTTTACCGCCATTTTAGCGCTTATACCAGTTTTTAAGGTCATTTTCGCCCAGAAAAGCTCCTTCACAGACCGGCCGACCCCCCCCCTCTGGTCGGCCACGCTGTGCATATATGGTATTGACCATATAACTCCCGTAACCCTTCAAAGTACCAATCGACACCGGCCCAATTCTGTAGCCTATGCAGAATTCCAAATTAAAAAAACTAAAAAATATATGATTTCAATTGTTTTCAGCGATTTTTGACTGATAACCAAATATTGTGATTTTTGAATTTCAGTAGCTATTACGTCTTTACACTCAAGGACGAAAGATTATCGTCTAAAATCAAGAAATGCCATTATTTTTGACTTAAACTCAGCGTTTTCGATCCCAGCAAATTTTATTATGGCTGCTCTAAATTCGATAATATGTTTCTAAAGCTTGCCTTAGACGCTCAGGACGAAACTCTCGGATCCGCTTAGCCCATCTTAAGGACTTTTAAGCCCCAGTGAATGTATAAAAGGCTGGTTGACTAACCTTCTTCGCTAGCCATCACAATAGATGATTTACGCATCATCGAAATGACCGAAAGCTTAGGCTCAGCGGCTTGATTATGCTCCATTTTAATCAAATTCCGACAAATCTGCTAAGTGTCAGTGGTGGGCCGATCGTAAACCCAGATAACTAATGAACCAACATTGGCATGTCATGTTAGAGGTGTGATAATGGATAAAAAAGCGCGAAAGTTCAAAACCGGTTCTTTTCGATTTAACGTCGTCGTTTATCGCATCATCGCGATGCCCAGCCATTAACACGTCTAATATTCGTAATCAAAATTTGGAATAAGTGTGCCCATCATCGAATGTTGATAGTGGGACGCTGATAATGTGATGTTGCAAGCAACTTTTACGCAACCGGTCGACGTAATAATGAAACTTAAAATCGAAAAAGTAATGCGAATTAGCGCAATGTTATATCTGAATGCACTTAAATGTAATGCATTTATACATTTAGGAAAGTACATCGTACATACGCATCTTCATTCTCATACGTAGAGTATGCGTTTTCCAATATTCGAGCTGTACTGAAAACCAGTTTTACACGATTTTTTCGTTATGTAATTATTAGGTACATGTGCGAGCTTTAAAATATAGTCTGTAAACATTTACCAAAAAAATCTAAGCATTGCGCGCGATGTCATTAAATTACAGCGCAATAAATCAAGGCGGTGAAAATCCCATCGAAAAAACCAAACGTTAGTAAAGAGTTGTGAAATAGGAATATAAATTTTCCGGTTTAACGTCATTGACAAAACTAGTGGAGCTGCGGAAGGAAGCTTCAAATTAAATACCGGGGTATTTTCAACGCAGTAGCCTAAATATGTGAGTAAATTTCCAACAGTCGGGTAAGTTTAATTAGTAGCATTCTGAGTCCTGCCGCAAGACCACGAGTCTGCCACATGATTATCTAACTGGAAGTGAAAGTGTCAGTTAATGCATTTCAGCTGACGTTCGGCCGTAATTAATGGGTCTGTGCGAAAAGGTTACAAAGAAATTGAACTTTGCATACCGGATTTTCATGAAAATGGCGAGTATCGATTTCTTCAATCTAGTGATTTGCCGCACAATATTGCTTTATTATGAAATCTTTTAATCAAAAAGTATTTTATGTATACACAGATTTGTACTAATTGATCTTACTTGAGCATTATTCTTCAAAAACCCACAGACAGATGGGTGCTAATTTAAATAATTCAACTTCTCCTTCAGGGAGTCTCATTTCCCATTTCAATAATTTTTCAATACATTAGCCAGATTTCTACAGAAGTACGAGTAGTAGGTATAATAAGCGAAAAAAACAATCAGGCAACGGCGTTGAAAAAATGTTCTGAAATTACCGCAACTTGAGCTATTTAGTGACAAGATGAAGCAAAATGAGTAAAGTCGATCGATCCGGGCTTCAAAAAATACATTATGCAAGCAAAGCTATGCAGCTTAGTATTACGGATCAAAGCATTTTTGAGTAATATAATACCATTTAACGATGCATACGTGTAGCTCATGTATATTATACTCGCGACCTCTTTGAAACAGCCGCTTGAATCGAAATTTGACTACCTTTATCAAGTAGAATAAACACATACTCACACGTGTACCCGGAAAACCACTTTCAACACAAAATGTACTTAGCTACTTGCTCTCACTATTAAGGCATATAGGTACTTTGCAACTAGTATGATAGGTAGGTACTTTAAAAGTGCAACGTGTAGATGTTCAAATGAGCAGTTAGCTTTCAAACGGTTGTGCATTATCACTGATCGATAGATTCGTTGTACATGACGAAACGGTGAACCCATTAAAAAAATTTTTCAATAGAAAAGCTGTATCAACATATCCATCTCATTAATAAGATCTCGAGAAAAATTTATTGCCTACCGCTTGATCACTAGTAACGGGCATTGATGTGACAGGGGGATGGGGATGGGGGATCTCCCCATTCAAAGTCAGTCGTTCCCCAGCCCCCTAAAGCCAGAACATTTTTGAAACCCTCTCCGATTTTCTGGGAAAATCAAAATTTTTGGCCGTTTTCAGGTGCTTTTGTGTTTTTTAGTCAACAAGTGGCGGTCATTAACCACCCAATCACAAAAATGGTCGGTGACCCGACCCCCAGACAAAACTTTGAGCCGTTACACGTATAGGCATAGATGCACATCATGGCGGATTTCGGGGTCAGCTGGTCTGGTGGTATCGACTACTAAAGTTTTAAGGCCAAAATGAGGTTCAAAACAGGTTTAAATGCTAACACACCTGGGCGTGGGGGTTTGGGGGGTATGCACCCCCCAGAAACCAAAATACCCCCCAGAAATCAAAATACCCCCCCCCAGAATTCAATTTTTGAAAATTTTTCGTCTTTTTTGCAATTTTTTGATGCCAATGGATAGTGCTTGATGAGAAACGTCGAAAAATGGTGTTTTTATCGCCATACCACCATTTTTAAGGCCATTTTTCGACCTTCAAAAAAATCTTGCACCCCCCAGAATTTTCTTGCTGCCCACGTATGCTAAATTAGCTCAAAAACTATATTAAAACAATTTTTGGTTTATTCCAAGCACTTTTGAAGACGATTTTGGTTTTCAACCGTTTCGGCCTTCATTTCCGCCTCATTTTGTAAAAAAATTCCCCATTTTTCCGATCTGAAAGGTCTATACCCCAAAACCCCGCGTGCACGTCTTGTATCAGGTAATCAACAGCCCGTAGAACAGATGTGGGCATACGTGGGCAGCAAGAAAATTCTGGGGGGTGCAAGATTTTTGAAGGTCGAAAAATGACCTAAAAATGGTGAAATGGCGATAAAAACACCATTTTTCGACGTTTCCCATCAAGCACTATCCATTGGCATCAAAAAATTGCGAAAAAAACAAAAAAATTTTCAAAAATTGAATTCCGGGGGGGGGATATTTTGATTTCTGGGGAGGTATTCTGAATTCTGGGGGGTGCATCCCCCAAACCCCCCACGCCCAGGTGTGGATGTGGGTATGGCTGATTCGGGAGGCAATTTATTATTTTTCTCAATTATCCAGTGGTCGTAATAACCAGTAGGCATGTCTTTAGATTGAGCCCACAAGTATAATGCATTAAAATCAAGGCCTACTACTGATTTTACTGGTTTTAAGGGGTTGTTCCTGATAAATGTTTGGTCTTTAATTGCCAATCGAGTCATAACCATTGAAAGACCGCCACACATACTCGATTTTAGCATATAGTAGACATTTTTTGAATTTCTGAGAAAAGTGAAAATTTAGTGTCAGGAATGCTTTTGGAAAGGTAACGTTCTGTGGTTCCCAGTAAGGACATTGCTTCTCTAAAAATATCAATTTTAAATCTGTCCAAATTAGAGCTGCACACGGGTACCCGAGTACCCGGGTAGAAAATAATTTACTACCCGGGTACCCGAATCCCCTAATATAAAATGGAAAATTAGCACTGTAGTTATGCAATATGTGCTAAGAATTGAATTAGAAACCTAGAAACATATTGCTTCTAAAGTGCGACTGAATCACAATGTAAATGTGATTTGATATAATCAACCGTAAAATGTTAAATAAGCGAGTCTGTTTATATAATTTTTTTATCACAATATTTCGCGCATACGGTCTAGGCATATTCCATTATTCAGCTCTTTAGTTACATTATTTTATTTGTGCCGAATTCTTCTTATTCTTCATTGTAAACAAACTTAAACAAGAAATTATCTGTTAGCGTCACTTTTTTATAATTCATTCACTTCTGTGACCATTATATAAATTTAAACTGCAACTTTTATTCACATCGTGCGCGCAACTGTTTCAGTTAGACCTGGTTTAAAGCCTATCGATGTTCCAAATGCAGTCAGCAATAGGCGTAGCCAGGGGGCATTTAGGGTACCTGCCCCCGAAATTTTTCAGAAATATTGTTGATTTTTTTGTTGCAATAATGTATGTACAGAAAACTAAGTTCAAAAAGGCAAAAACTTCAAAATTTTCCGCGCCGAGTCATTATTATTTATTGCTATATAGATCCAACAAAATCAAAAGCTTGAATTAGCTAAAATAATCCAGCACTCCACATCACTTTAGTAATTTACTGCACTATTTGTTCGTTGAATGAAACTGCGCATGCTTGTTGAGCATAATAGTAAAAGTGCGAAAATGATTGTGAACCAGTTTGTCTATTCTCTGCTTTGTTTGTCTTTTGTGTACCAGTTTGTCTATTCTTTGTTTCGTTTTGAAGGAATGGCCAAATTTTCTTATGTTTTTGCGCATTTCTTGTTCTATGAGGTGCATTTGTTAATTAGAAGGCCACAAATGGGCCTGAAAACGGTAAGAACAAAATTTTCATGGATACATCTTTCTATATCTTATTGTCAGCGACCCGTTGCTGCGCTATGTACCCAGCAGAGGTCGAAAAGCGCATTTCAGATCAGTTTGTGCAATCATCAATTTTAAGTGTTTTGGGCTTGCTTCCGAACCGAGATTTGGCCGATTTTGCGAAAATTTTAACGTTACTATTTAACATTAAAATGTTTTTTTACAAAATTTTCCGGGACTCTGCCCCGGATCCTGCTCGACACCCCAGACGTCCCGCAGCCATAAAATCTCGTTGTACATGTGCAACGAGATTTTAGGAGAACAAGCCAGGTAAAAGGGTAAGGAATATCGCTCAACATTTCCAGGTAATTTCCAGTACCCCATCTATAGTTATATGCATGATCCAACACATCATTCACAGTTTTAGTCGTTCTGATAAGTCGCCAATATCTCCCAACTTCATCCCTAATTTCTTCAGGGTAGGCGGACAAATCTTCAGCAATCATTTTGTCCTCAGGGATAATTTCAGTAGTTCCAATTTTTTCAATTGGTTCAATGACAGGATTAGCACGTACTTTTAGGCATTTTTTCATGTGAGTGTCCGAAAATAATTCCTTATTTGAACTGAAAGATTGCTCACAATACATACATTTTGGTACTACATGTTTCACCTCAATATGAGTAACTAATTTCCTTCTTAATCGGAAAAGAGTGGCACATGAAGGAACATTTATACCTAGATCCTAAATGCGAAGAATTCTCATGCTCTGCTAACCTGCTTTGACGCGTAAACAATTTATCACATACAGTACATCGGTGCAGCTTGCACTTCGGAAGCTGCGATTGGTTTAAATCGGCACCAAAAAGATTACTGGCGTCTGCCGATGGAGGCTCCTTAGAAGCCCCGCTGAGACCAGTAACACGAGATTTGACAATATTGGTCATAATGACATTTGTCAGAAACTATATTTCAGTTGTAAGAATCCTTATTTATAGACTTTCAGCTTTCAGGCAAAACATGTTCAGACATGTTCAGATTTGTTTGGGCATGCTTACTAAATGGCTTACACACTGTGTTGATGTGTTGCATGAGCGGGCCCCTGCCTCACAATTATAATTAATTCTTATCACTGCAGGTGGCGGCGGCTCCTTGACCCCACGGCTACTCCCTGATCCTCTCCTTTCCCTAGGGCTGCCCCGGCCCCGCTCCTTTCCCCTACTCCCATTCCATTCCCTGACCCTTGGCTGCTCCCTGACCCACTCCCTTCGCTAGGGCTGCCCCCTGCCCCGCTCCTTTCCCCTACTCCCATTCCATTCCCTGACCCTTGGCTGCTCCCTGACCCGCTCCCTTCGCTAGGGCTGCTCCCTAAACCCCAAACCAATCCCCTAGGTTGGCTTCCTTCCTAGGGCTGCTCCCTGAACCACAAACCAATCCCCTAGGTTGGCCCCCTTCCTATGGCTGCTCCCTGACCCTGTGGCTGTTCCTTAACCCCCAAACCAATCCCCTAGGTTGGCCCCTTCCTATGACTGCTCCCTGACCCGTGGCTGCTCCCTAACCCCCAAACCAATCCCTAGGTTGGCCCCCTTCCTATGGCGGCTCCCTGACCCTAAGGCTGCTCCAATAACAAGTCAAGCGTGTTTAACTCGTTAAGCTTGTTATTTATTCGTTTTGTGCGCCCAATAACACGTCACAATGTGTTTAGAACACGTCACAATATGTTTATCCGTTTTGCCTATCTTATAACACATGATACGTTATAGCATGGGGGACGCCAACCCTTATGGCTCCTTCCCCAAGGCCCCTTCATTCCCTTCCCCCTCCACCAAGACTGCCTTCTGTATAGCACACCTCCATCACTCAGCAAATACGTCACAATGCGTTTTGAGCACGTCACAATCATAGGTGGGCAGCACCAAAATTCTGGGGGGGGTGGTGAAAAAATTTTAAAAGGTCAAAAATGGCCTTAAAAATGGTGGTATGGCGAAAAAAAACACCATTTTTCGACGTTTCTCATCAAGCTCTATCCAATGGCATCAAAAAATTGCTAGAAAAGCAAAAAAAATTTTTCTGGGGGGGGGGGTATTTTGATTTCTGGGGGGGGGGGTATTTCAACTTCTGGGGGGAAGGTGCATACCCCCCAAACCCCCAAGCCCATGTGTGGTCACAATGCGTTTAGAACATATCAAGTGTGTTTTTCTGTTTTACTATCTTATAACATGGGCTATCTTATAACGTTGCCATCCAGGGTAATACGTATAACTACTCTTTTAAATCCTATTGTAAAAAAATTGCTTCGCTAGTCAAGAAAATGCGCCGATCATAAAAAATGCTTCGCCAATGCTCTTATTACAAATTCCAAACAGGCTGCGCGGACATAAAAGAGAGCCGCCAGTTGCAAAAAAATGCTACGCCAATGCGCTTTCAGGCTGCCAATGCGCGATATTACCAGCTGCAAAAAATTGCTTCGCCAAAGCTTAATATGCGTCACCTAGCCAATGCGCGATATTACGATTGTGTCACTTAGCCAATGTGCGATATTATGATTTCATCACATGCGATCTAATTGTGTCTGCTTATTATAATATTTCAGGGCCCAACAAGCAGGTTAAAAAGTGGTACCCCCGTGTACAAAAGATAGGCGGACTGTCCCCACGTTATAACATAGCGGTACCCCCGAAATACCTTTGCGACCCCCTGCATACTACTGGGGGTATTCTGGTTTGGGGGTATATGCCAGACGTGTGTTTGAGACGGGGTTGGACCCCTCCCCAGAATAACAAGTGACCCCCCGCAAAATGGCTGCGACCCCTTCCCAGAATAGTGGATTTAACGTAAAAGTTGCAAAAAGTGTGCCCTTTTAAGCATTTCTAGCTCATTTTTGGCTCTAAAAATTTCAAATTTTCGGCGCTTCGCGCCATATACATACGGTCTGACTAAATTTTCATGTATTTTTTTGAAAATTTGTTTAGGTTCTTGTTCTAGAAAGAACGAGCAGTCTGAAACGACAATAACAGTATTTTAACATGTACCGTTTTTTAGACCAAAAAGGGCACTTTTTAAAAATTTTTTGGGCCTGACCCCTACAATTCCCATGCTGTACATGTATGGCACATACACCCACGCCCACGTGTGGTCAAGAGCTATTGAATAAATGAAACAGACAATAGTCACTTTCGATGAATAAGAAGTCTGGGCCTGCAGATTTTTTAGCTACCCAATTATACACTTTCGTTTTTACGTTTCCCAATTTGATCCGAATGTTTATTAAAATAATCTATAAATAATTGCGCGAAGTTGAACCAGAAAAATGCTTTTATTATTAGTCTTGATCACGTTCACATAACAATTTGCTTAAATTGTGGTTTAAAACAGTGTACAAAAAGTCGCATCTTTTCGGCAAGTCATCCAATTTTCTCACTTTCGCATTGAAGCACCTAAAAATAACAAATTCAATTTATGGATTAGTCAATCGACTTAAAATTGGACACCTACCGCAGATCGTTTAGCGTCCCACGAGTCACGTCGCACAAACTTGAGGCCTAATGACAAAAATGTACCCACATATATAATTATTCCGTACAGTCAAATGCGCTATTAAAATCCAAATAAAAAACAGGTACGAAGAGACACACTGACTCAGGGGCGTAACCCGCAGGGGGCGGGAGAAGTCCCCAGAATTGAAAAAAAATTTCTTTTTCACAAGGGTCCTTCAAAACTACAGAAATAAATACATTTTCAGCTAACTATTGAGCTACTTAACTCAAAATTTTCAAGCGCTTCGCGCCGGATTTCCTATCATATTTAATATCTTAGAAGCCCAGACTTGTTTTAAGAATAATGAATACATATGTCAAAATCCTTAGGCGCTTCGCGCTGATTTATTATTTTCTGCATTAATTGATCACATCTGCCACTCCTTCATCCTAGAATCACAAAATATTGGCCTATGACATTTTTGGACCATTTTGTAATTTTATAAGGAAATTTGACTTCTCAGGGGCAGTAAAATGTGTACAAGTACGTCAAATGCCAAATCTGCGCTCGACTCCCAAGCAAACGTGTTCTAGGGGAACTTCAGACCCCCAATATGGTTACTGGGTCCCGCTAAATGGCTGTGTAAATTTTATTGTGGATCGTCTCCATAGAATTGTCTATTTTTCGTGAAAATTGTAAAAAGCGTGCTTTTTGAGCGTTGTTAGCAAATTTTTGGCTCAAGAGGGTCAAATTTTCGCGCCATTAATAATTTTTTGACTGAAATACATATGTTCAATTTACCCAATTTTTCTCCAATATTTTCATCTGTATTCTAGAAAAAACGAGCATCAGGATTTTTTTCAGGGGCGAATCGCAAACTTTGAAGTCATATATCTCGAGAATTATTAGGAAATGGGTCATATAAAGGCATTTTTAAATGTTTCTCGACGATCTCTATACACTGGCCAATAAAAACTTAAAAGAAATTCTGAAAGTTTTTCACTTCATTTGATAACACGAAATCTATCGTTCAAACTGTCTGCGTAACTGATTTCTTATCATACAATCATTTAAAACTTTTCAACTTTTGTTTTTATACTTAATCTTTGTATTTCAAAACAAAACAACAGAGAAAATAAATACTCTGGCGCGAATTGGAGGAAAAATTTGACATGTTCTCCATGTCTAAATTAACTTTGAGCATTTTTGAGCGATTTTGAAGGCAAAAAGTGCACATCAACAATCAATCCGGCGCAAAGCGCCAGAAAATGTTTACGTTTTTATGCGGCTATACTCAATTTCACACCTTTTTGAGAAGTAATGTAATAAATTTTATATCACGGATAATTTTATTTAGAAAAAGATTTAAATACCTAGTAAATAGGGATCGACCGGAGGTTAATTTTTCCTCCGGGCCGGAGCTCCGGCCATCGTCACCTCCGGCTCCGGCCGTAGCCGGAGGTGAACTTAGAATTTTTAGTGAACTAGAATTTTCACAAGCCGTAAACATAATTCATATAATGTACAGTATATAGGTTTGTATAAATACATTGCTCATGGATAAGTAAAAGATCTGTAGAAGTGAATGTTTATTATCTAGCTATGCATTTATATTTACTAAAATATTGCGACCATATTAATTATTTTTCAATTAATTGTCATCAGCGATTTCTTCATCTTCCTTTTCCATATCAGACGAAGCACTGTCACTGTCCGATTTGTAAGGCTCAACCATAGGCATAGCCAGGGGGGGCATTGGGAGCATATGCCCCCCGAAATTCTTTCAGAAATATTGTTGATTTGTCTGTTGCATTAATGTGTGTCCAGAAAACTGAGTTCAAAAAGGCAAAGACGTCAAAGTTTTCCGGCGCTTCGCGCCGAGTCATTATCTATTGTTATATAGAACAAATGAATTAAAAAGCTTGAATCAGCTAAAATAATCCGGCACTTCACATCACTTTAGTAATTTAATGAACTATTTGTTCGTTGATTGAAACTGCGCATGCTTGTTGAGCCTAATAGTAAAAGTGTGAAAATGATTGTGTACCAGTTTGTCTATTCTCTGCTTTGTTTGTCTTTTGTGTACCAGTTTGTCTATTCTTTGATTTGTTTGTCTTTCACAAGGACACATAATCCTATTTTAAATGAGAGAAATGGCCTAATTTTCTTATGTTTTTGCGCATTTCCTGTTTTCTGCACTGCGTCTTGTAAATAAGAAGGCCACAAATGGGCCTGAAAACGGTAAGAACAAAATTTGCATTGATATATTTTTATATATCTTATTGGCAGCGACCACACCTGGGCGTGGGGGGGTTTGGGGTATGCACCCCCAGAAATCAAAATACCCTACCCCAGAATTCAATTTTTGAAATTTTTCTTTTTTTCGCAATTTTTTGATGCCAACGGATAGTGCTCGATGAGAAACGTCGAAAAATGGTGTTTTTTCGCCATACCACCATTTTTAAGGCCATTTTTTGACCTTCAAAAATTTTGCACTTCCCCCGGAATTTTCTTGCTGCCCACGTATGGCAGCGACCCGTTGCTGCGCTATGTAATTAGCAGCGGTCAAAAACGCATTTCAGCTCAGAAGTTTTGTGCAGTGTAGAAGTTAATCAATTTTAAGTGTTTTTGGGCTTGTTTGATTCAGAACCGGGATTTGGCCGATTTTGCGAAAATTTAACGTTACTATTTAACATTAGAATGCTTTTTTTACAAAATTTTCCGGGACTCAGCCCCGGACCTTGCTAGGAACGTTTAAGCGCGCCATCCCAGACCCCCGCAACCGTAAAATCTCGTTGTACATGTGCAACGAGATTTTAGGAAGAACAAGCCAGGTAAAAGAGTAAGGAATTTCTAAAAATTTTCGCCGTTTCGCGGCGGCATTAATTTGTCTTTTTTGTATGATCAAGCGATATAAATTGAGTTTAAAGTGCAAAAACGTCAAAATTTTCCGGCGCATAGTGCCGCCTAGTTATTGTTCTTTCTTTTTGTAGAGCTCCAGCATTGCGTTTAAAAGCCTGCATCACTCAAAATATCTTCAGACAAAGTTAGTAATTCGCAGTTTTCTTGTTAGAAGCTTGAAGTGTCAAAATTGTTTTGTACAAATTTGATAATTTTCTGCTCTGTCAGACTATTGGTATTCACAGAGCTACAAAATGTTAAGGACGGTAAAAAATGACTAAATTTCTCGGCACTTTGCGTCACTTGTAATTTCCGAAATGTTTGACAATAGAAAGGCCGTAAATTATACATGAAAACGGTAGAAATTCCAAAACTTTTCGGCATTTGGAGCCGCTTTACACTTTTTGTATTTTTGATCGTCAGAAACCCATAAATTAGCTAGGCTGCATCAGTGTTTTTTATATTCGGCAAAGATTTTTCCCAATGTACAAAGACTTTTCGGGACCTTCTTTGTACAGGTACAAAGATTTTTGGGAAGACAAAAATTGCAAAAAAAGTCTAAAATTCGTAGAAATCACTGGCAGAAATTGCATTTCAGAAGTAAAAATGTCAAATTTTTCGGCGCGTCGCGCCATTTTAAGACGATTATTAGTGATTTTTGCCCTTAGAGACCCAGAAATTAGCTAAAATACACTACCAAAAGTCGAACAACTGTTTTTACCACACTAAAAACGCCACCGTACCATGTTATAGTACTCAAAAATTTGTGCCTTCAAAATGTACAAAGACTTTTGGGGACCATCTTTGTACATGTACAAACGGACCTTGTACAAACAAAACACTAGGCTACACTACTAAACATCGAAAAAGTCAGACTATACATTATGTTACTGGCATTCAATGCAAAAGTAGTCTTGAAAAATTTTTGTTTATGCCCCCCCCGAAACGAAATCCTGGCTACGCCTCTGGGTTCATCTGCTTTGCTCTTCAAAGCTCACCGCTTTCTCGCTTACCCTTATTGTCTGGATGTACATACTTATACTCGAAAAGTACCCAAATAAGCATAGCATAAAGAGCTTAGCAATGTGTCTGTATGTACTTATATCTACAATCTGTAATAGCTCAAAAAGTAAGTGAGCAGACTACGTCGCACTAAGTTTGTTATTCTGTCAATCGAAAAAGATTTATATTCATTTGTGCGCTGAATAAACGTGGACTCGGCTCGCTTTGCAATCTGAAATATTCTCGTTCATTATTAAGCAAAATATATGATATAATATTTCACCAATGGTGCATTCACAATGCCACATTAGTGTTCACATTCACAGCTTAACTTATTAAACCTGTGTTTGTACAAATTCACAAAATAGGCAATCTGAGTGCTAAGCTTCAAAAGAAAAGAAGAGCGTTAAAGCATTGAATGATTCGTTTCAAAAAACCTCCGGCCTCCGGCCCCTTTTTTGTACCTCCGGCCGCCGGAGGCCGGAGGACCGAAAAATGGCCGGAGGAGCCGGAAACTCCAGATCGATCCCTAGTAGTAAATAGTAATTTCGATCAAATCAATGGCGCGAAGCACCGAAAATTTGAGCATTTGCATGCTGGGAAACGTCAAAAACCTATATAGTTCCATGTCTAAAGTACTGAAAAAAATTTCAGGGTGGCATTCCCCCCGTTTACCACGCTGTATACGGGCCTGCGTGTACCCATCGTTTTTAGCCCGAAAAGAGACTTTTTAGAAATTTTTTGAGCCTGACCCCCTCCAAAATTCCCATGCTGTACGTGTATGTTTCCAAGTCGGAACTTCTAATTCCAAATGAACATGAATACATGACAAAGAAGCAGCGTTGTTGAACTAAGAAATAAATGATATCTGCGGCATTGTTATTCCTGGGTTTCTTTAAGAAAAGTTCTTCCGATAAAAAGAAAAATGTATAAATAAGTAAATTAAATAAATAAATAAATAGATGAATAATAAGTAAAAAATAAATTAATAAATATTAAATAATAAATAAAAAATTAAAAATGTGATAAACAAATATTTAGCTAAATAAATAAATCAGCTGCTTTAAATCCAAAAATAAGATCTACATATACGGCCTGCAATTATAATAAATCAGAATTAAGTTAGGAATTTCTGTACGACTGATGTATGAAGATAATCAGCTAAGCTATGTAGCCAACCTGCTCCTTTAGAACACTTGATACAACCCTATCGTGAATAGAACAAACAAGGTCATCGACAGAAGGGCTGATCCGCGAAAGAATTTCGCACAAACTATCGACGCAACTATTGTGGTCGACACAGTAATCGCATTTTTGAAGGAATTCCGATACTTTTGAAATTGTTGCCTAAGAAAACAGAAAAAAAGAAAATAAATCGCTAGATGAAAGGCGCATTCATAATTATGCGGGCATTGACAGATTGCTTTCTGGTGTATCTTGAATTGAGCCGTAATTTCTATTTTAGTCGTCGCTTTGGCACAAAATTGTCAAATTTGGAGAAATTGACGAAATTATTTGACCTCGCACTCATACATGTGCAGCATGAAAATTCTAGTGAGTCAGGCCTGATAAAATTTTAAAAAGTGCCCTTTTTGGCCTAAAAATGATGGGTATACGACCATACCTGGGCGTAAAGGGGTTGGGGTGGAATGTATACCAACCGGAATTCAATTTTTGAACTTTTTTCGTTTTTTCCGAAATTTTTTGATGCCAATGGATAGTGCTCGATGAGAAACATTGAAAAATGGTGTTTTTCGCCATACCACCATTTTTAAGGCCATTTTTTGACCTGTGAAAAATCTTGCACCCCTCAGAATTTTGGTGCCGCCCACATATCACGTTCATGTCTATAAGATAAAAACATAAGACAATATATTCTTCGATAAAAATTTTAAAAAAATTCGGGACAATTGAACAAAATATAGTCAAAAAATGTGTATATGGCGCGAAGCGCCGAAAATTCGAGGTTTTAAGCCAAAAATAAGCTGAAACGTTTAAAAAGGCACACTTTTTACGATTTTTACAAAATAATCGACAATTCTGGGAGTCACAAGCGTTTTGCGGGGGGGGGGGTCAGTTGCCATTCTGGGGGATCAACAAGCCCTCTCTCAAGAACACGTATGCCTTCTAAGTGTATATGCGGAAGAACTAGAAACGCGGCTTTCTTGCACAATGCAAATAAAGGACCGACCGCAGAAATAATCTCTGGCGCTCATTTTCACAGCGTGCAAGTGAAAACTTTCAAAAAAATTAGAGAATAATTAGTGAAAATTCGTGTTTAAAACACAATTCAAGCTTTTCAAAGCCCTTTTTGCCACAAACTCGTCAAAATTTACGGCCGGATTCTACCTATTACATGAGCTTTTCTCGAATTAATTGGAAATTGATGAAAATTTAAGTATTTAAGAGTTAAAACGAGAAATATATGCATACCTTCATAAGTAATAATCTGACCTTGGTGCAAAGCGTGCAAATGACCTGTCCAAAAAGCCTTGACTAGAAATTCCCAGTTTTTCATTAGCTTTTCATTCCAAGTATATATTATTTTGAAGCTACTGCGTATAAAATTCGACAAAAATAACTAAAGATAAATGAGTCTCACTCATAATACTTTTTAAAATTTTCGTCATTTTTTCGAACCTTTTCATTATTCGAGACCCTACCGCCAGGGCCGTATTTAAGGAGGGGCGGGGGTGGCAACCGCCCCCCTTGACCGAAAAATTTTTTGTCAGGTAAGATAATGCACGGAAAGATGGAAAACTTGCCTGTTCGTAACGTAAAATCGTCAAATTTTCGGCGTTTCGCGCCAAATATGATATAGTTTCCATAATTTTGGCTCAAGTGCGACCAAAAAACAACACTTTTTATAGCATTTTAAGTAAGAAAACATATTTTTCGAAAAGTTTGAATTCTATGATCTTAGTGGATATGGCATGTCGAAAAACAGTCGAAAAATGCGGTTTTTGCAAGCTATCCCAACGAATTTTCCGAGATATAGACCAATCTTATGTTGGGTCCGCCCCCCACCCTCATGGCCGAATCCTGGATACAAGCTCGCCTACCGCATTATATATAAATAGCATTCTAATTAAAAAATATGCATGAGGAAATAAGATAGGTCATTTGTCAAGTCAATACCTTAAATGAGGGAACTATTCTACGAGTAGCAGCTGGAATTATGCGTTTAGATTGACTTCTATGAAACTTGTTTCAATGCATAAGTCATTTGTAATTAAATACTATTAAAGTGAATTTATGATCGAGGCGTTTAAAGTTTACATTAAAATCATTTTGTTGCAAGAAGGTCACATTTTTAAATACATGAAGAATTTTCGCTCTTAACCTAAAATTTCGCAAATAAGCAGCTTCATCGAAATTTTATCATACATATGTAAAAGACTTTGTCGTTCTTGATAGTCTGAAACAAGAATCGTCATTTTTAGTACTGCGAAACAAAGAATTTCACCAATGAAGCGCCTCAAAATAATTCAACGGCTTGTTATATATTCGTCTAATAAAACTCAAAATTTATCAGATTGGGGAAGAAGGAACTCATAAGTTAAGGCATATGTTATCTGTTAAACGCACATCCCTCCCGGCTACGACACAAATGTTTCGCACTGGAATGAATGTATTTTGCAAAATAATGCTACAATTTTATTTGCTCTACGTAAGTGCTTAATTAATTTTATGAAGAGTAAAGAAGTTTTAGGGCCGAATGACAGAACGCTGGTTAACGTTAACCGATGGTTAAAGTCCAGAAAAAGTCGACTAAAATCTCCGGTCAAATGTTTTTGGTATGACAGAAAGCCGGTTAACTTTAACTATCGTGTTAAAATCTGGTTAAGCGCTGGTTAAATATCGGTATGACAGAAGGCCGGTTAAACTAACTGGAGGTTAAAAACGACTAATTTAACCAGAGATTTTTAACCTTGCTCCTAGCAGGTTTAAATCTCTGCTTAAGTATTATTTATGTTGTTAGCCGTATATGGATCACTTTTTTCAAGCTTCGCCATTTTTCTTCAAGCTGGACTTTGCTTCGCGATCGACAGTCGGGGTTTACTTCAAACGCGTCGACGATTAATTTCAAATTTTTTTACTCCGTTTGTGTAGTAGCGTCGTCCGTTTTCTTATTTTCGATAATGTGTTTATGTTTTGATACGCATTCGATCAAAAAGTGAATTTCTAGACCAGAAAAAAGTTAAATTTCGCTCCTTTTCCTTTTCAGAAGACATTTTAATTCACAAAAGACTCAGGGAGAATGAAGTAAGGTAACAAACAACGCAGGAACAGTATTAATGCGTCGGACAATGGATGAGTACGTAATAAAGTCAAAAAATTGCATGCAACGAATTATGCAGATACGAATCATTTCCTGCTCGTTGATTTCCTGTGCTAAGAATCGTGAGAAAGTTTTTTAACCACCGATTAAAGTCTGGTTACCAGACTTTAACCACAGGTTAGACAACCAGAGTCTAATCAGCGTTCTTTCATACCGTTTAAATTTAACCGCTGGTTTAATTTAACCTATGGTTAGCTAACCGGAGGTTAGAGCTTAACCATCGGTTAAACTAACCGGCGTTCTGTCATTCTTATGCAAAAAAGTTGTTCACCTACCGAATTTGAGATATTCCAAAAAAATCGTTAGAAAACACGATTCCTTTCGTTTTGAGCGTTTTTAGCGATTTTTTAAAGCAAAAGTAACAATCTTGCCTTAAAGTTTGACTCTTTGTTAAATCCTTTTGAAATTTTTTTGTCTCCTTCGTCCATGAAGGAAGAACATCGTCAGAAACGCCAAAAATGATGTTTTTGACAATTTGAATTTGGTTTTGACGATTAGCGATTTTGAGAATTTTTTCAGTCCGAAAAAGGAACTTAAGAAAAAGTGTTTGGTTTCATCCCTCCAGAATTCCTATGCTATACATGTATGCTTCATCACCTTAGCAGCCTTAATTAAATTTAAGCAAGCACCCATGTTCCTGCAACGTATATCTTCACGATAATCGTCACTTGAATTTTCTTCTTCTTCGTCCAATGCCTACAATTTTTTTCGCGAAAATGTATCATCATACGTTTCAGATAAAATTTAATTAATTCATTTTTTATATTCTCGAGAATCATTATTTTTGTTTTTCACTTGACGATTTTTTGCAAATGCGAAAGATGAAATTTCATGATTCAATATCAAAAAATTCAGCGTCCGAGTTTTCCGTGAATCGACAAAAAACACAACAGTGACTTGATTGTTTTTAGATTTTTCCTTCCGTAGTTTTTCCTATCATAAAAAAGAATACATAAATGCATTGATCCAGCGCAAGGTACCCAGACATTTTTCAGTTTTTACTTTCGACTCAATATTAACCCTTGGATAGCCGTGCGAAAAAATGCCAAATTTAGAAAAATTGAATAAATTGGCGAATATTTAGAGAAAAATAATAAGCAATAACTTAAAAAGTAGGTTATTGCTTATATAGAAGTCATGGCCTCTAAAAACCACTTTTCATGTTTTTTGCATATATTCATTGTGCAAGCACGCCACTTGATTAATTTCAGAGATCCCTTTAGTCTTGGAGAAAAAATCGATCAAAGTCAAAAATGAAAAAAACCCAGCAAATTCCATTTCTGAGGTAAAAAAAACCATGGAAATTAAAAAAACCACCCTCAAAATGTTATGCGAAGTGCATGATTTGCAGCGTTCAATTAGTTACTTGACCTTACATGATCATATTTATTGAAAAAATTCATTTTTTCCGATATTTCCGTTCATGTTATCACATTTATATAAAAATCAATAATTTTTCTGAATTTTATCACAAGTTCTATAAATTTCACAAATAAAGTCTTCAAGTGATAAGTACAACACTAGGATGTTAGTATCTTCTACATCCTCTGCAAGGAATCAGTGCAAAATTATACAACTTGATAGAAAGTAATTTCGTTGCCATGGCAACGTATACTTAGCATTGTGTCTTTTTTAGGTTACAGTGGTTTTTTAGGTTACAATCGAATTTTTTGGCAGCTTCTGGGATGATTCCTATTTTTTGTGAAGTGAAAAATAAATATCAGGCATCATGTAAGGTGCTACGAGGTACATTCCTGCTAAATTTTGTGAAAATTGGCGCTGGTTTTTACATAGATGACAACTGACAACTGGTTTTTTTGGGTATGACTTTGAAAGGTATACTGTAGCTATGTGGATGACATAGAACAACTAAATTTTTTTCCGACATTAGTCTGCAAGGGAGTCTAACGTGAAAACATAAAAGATTCCAGTAAATATGAATACGGGTAGAAATACTGACCCTCAAAAATGCTTTTAAAAAATCATAAAAACGGCAATTTTTGGAACTTTTCAACAAATTTATATCTCAAGTTTCTGAATGATCCGAAAAGAGATCAGGGGTCAATTGTAATCCTCACGGCATAGTTTCGTTCGCCATTATAATATCATCAGTCATCTCCATTTGGCTATGGAAAAAAGGGGTGGTTTTTCAGGTTACAAATCGACTGATTTCTTAGAGGCCAGCACTATAAGTGCTTAGTCTAAGCATAATTACTGTAGAAACTCTTTTTGTGACTTCGAAAAGAGTGCTTTGTTAAAATTCTTTTTGCACTTTGTCCAGTGAAAAAGTTTAAGGGGGCTGAGATTAGGGTATTGGACAATCCCATAGTGTTCTAAGCTCATTTCTCTACATTATATGCTAAAAAATGTCGTAGAAACATTGATTTCCGCTGAAGAAGAACAAATAATAAGCGCTACATATTGCGGAAATGTGTGCGCGGAGACGCGCGCGCACTTTCGAAAGATCAATTTTTTTCTTTTTATGGTTCTTTGCCGGAATTTGAACTTTCTATGACATTATATAGCTTAAAATGTAGAGAAAAAATGTAGAATAACTTGGGATTATTCAATTCATTTCTTCTTGATTTCCAAAATTTTTTCCCCTGAGGAATGAAATTGTTTTGACAAAAACTCATTTTCTCGGTCATTTCTGCAATGGCAATCTAAATGCTGCAAGCCTTTATAGTGTATCTATGAAACTCATTGAGCTACAAGGAGTTTAAAGTTGGGTTCGGACCCGCGGCCATCCAAGGGTTTAGTATTTTACGGAGAACAAATCGAATAGAAAAGCCAACAAAAACTATGCAGAAGTCGATCAATATTTCAAAATTACTTTATTACGCCTGGCTATCTTGTCATTGACGTAAGTGTGCTTTTCTCATAAGATATTATAAATTTTTTATTTTAAAGCATTTAAACATTCATCTAAGTTTTCATGCGCTTGTTTACGAGTATATTCTTCCATTCTAACCTGACTCAATTCTCGATATGCATCTTCGACCAATCTAGCGTTTTCTTCAACAAGTTGGAGAGCAGCAACACGATTATCTTAAATATTTTCCATTAAACGTTGCCAAATGCAGAAAAAACAGAAGAGCGTTACAACTTTGGTGATAAGAACGGAACAATTTACAGAACTAAATACCGCGCATTTTCCAGAAACGTTAAAACGACATTCCGTATACAATGATAACATAAAAAATTGGTTTTATAGATTAACACGCGCACGTCCTAAAACAAAATATTGGTTTTGAAAATTTGTATAATTTATTTTCTTCAGAGTTCCTACTTTGTTCGGCATAACTACAGAAAAAGGGACCGGTATTTCCTGCACGTATACAAAGTATGTATGCGGCATTGATGAGTAAGCACACACGTGGGTGTGGGGGATTTAAGTCCCTCCGAGAATCAGGCAGACGGACCTCTCTCGTCCTAACAACCCAGAATTGCATTTCCGGCACGTTTTTTGGAAAGTTTTTGTCCGTTTTACGCCATGCAAAACCACCGAATCATGCCACTGCTCACGTTTAGTGACTGTGGAGCACACCTGGGCGTAGGGGGAATAGGGACCCCCACCCCAGAAATCAAAATACCCCCCCCCCCTCAGAATTCAATTGTTGAAATTTGTTTCTCGCTTTTTTCACAATTTTTCGATGCCGATGGATAGTGCTCGATGAGAAACGTCGAAAAATGGTGTTATGTATATATCATAAAAATAGTCTATAACGCATTACTAATCGCGCAGGCAAACATGTACATGGAAGTGGGGATCTACGACCCCCACAGAAGAAAAATGGGTAATTTGTTAGGGAGAATGAGGCAAAATGAAGGCCGAAAATAGAAGAAAATTGAAAATCTCATTTAATAGGGCTTGAAATTGAATTGATCAGAGACTGTGGAATAACATAGTTTTAACGCTAGTTCAGCATCAAACGACTTCTCTGAAGGCACATTGACCCCAGAAAAGCTCAATTTTGGAACCTCTCTACCCAGATCGAGGCTGAACTCCCCGAATCGGACATGCTGCGCATATCTGTGGGCGCAAATAGGCTTTGTGTACGTGCAGAAAATGCGGTCCCTTCTTTGTATACATAGTTATGCCCTTTGTTTTTCAAAAACAAGTGTTATTTATCTTCCTTCAATTCGACAAAAAGAAAAATTCCTTTTGGAAAGTAAGGAACAAAAATTAATTGCTTTGCAAAATTCTATAAAATCATAAGCAAACTAGAATCGATCAAACTTCCGAGTCCGACCATCCTGAGCACTTTTATTTATAGTTATGAACGCTATTACGACATTACACTGGCTTCTTCAGACATCAAACAATGCCTTTTGACAATTTCTTCAGATTAGATACGAACTTCAATTTATAAGCTTTGTAAAACTCTTTCGCCTTGTGTTAAATTTCTCTTAATCAAGCAAACATAATTGCAGAAAATTTAACGTTTTTGCAATCGAATAATCTCTATCTGGAATCGTCTAACTGAACATGTTATAAATGCACCGAATAGTTACAATTTTCTAGATATTTTAGACAGCACTAATCTTAGCACTGCTTAACGGGGCATAAATGAGCGCAATCCACGTATTGCCTATACGTGTAATGCCACTGTCGTCAAATATTTAGTCGTCCAATGCATTTTTAATTCATCTTTATTTTTTTACTTTTTTACATACGCCTTTTTTCTTGTAGACTTAGCAAATGAAATTTATTTGTTTTGTTCGTTTCCTCATTTGATTGATAACTTTATTTACTGAATATCCGGTAAACATATACGCACATTTATAAATTTATAAGCATACGTATGTAAACAAATACTAAGCACAGGTGTTTCACACAAAAAATGAAGTTGAACAAACCTCTAGGTAACTTCAGAAGTTTCTCCTTAACATCCCAAAGAAAGCCGCATTTTTGAGCTACGTCATGTGAAGCACTAAAATGAAAGAAATATGCTCCAATATGAGGAATTCGCGTAAAGAATAACTACGACTGTAGATGACTAAAATTACTGATTTATGCTCCAATTCATTCGGACACTTACAGCAATATTACAAACTCATCAAAGAATTAGAATAATCTTTGTAAATTGTTATGTAATTTAGTGTTTAAGAAGATGGAAAACTGTGCTAGATGGAACGATTAAGTTGTTGCCTAGAAATCATTGCGAGGAGAGCGATAAAACTTTTTTAACGGTCTTTCGGAGCTACCAAGAAAGTTGTTAAATGTCATGAAAATGCTTAAAATTTTGAGAAATCAGGACAAATAGTATACTGTGTTGGGTCAACAAGGGACCCCACAACAGGGAGCTGTCCCTTTCCACCCATGCCCCCACTAGTCGGATTTCAGGTCGTTTTTCGCCAAATTCAATATGGACGAAAACAAATGAACTGGACAAGAATGCTGACGACCAAAGTACATACAACATCACATGCATCTTAATTAGATTTTTGTATGTTTTAAGTATGTAAACCTGGACAAACAATATAACTTGATTCGACTCAGTGATGATAAGAAGACCTGAGCCAAGATACCAATGGAAACTTTCAAGCATAAATAATACTATGTTAAAAAAAGAAAGTACACTAGGGAAATGCGCGTAAATCATCTTAAAATGAAGTCATTAATCAGCCAATTAATTGATAACCAACGACCACGACTTATCAGTGACCAACCAACCAAGCACCCACTAACTAATCAACCCAAAAATTGAGCACATGGTCAGTGATCAAAAGAGTAGCCGGGCTCGAACCGGGCCTGGCCGATCAGGGCAAGCCCGGGTCCGGCTAAAAAGGCCCCGGGCCAGGGCCTAATTAATAACAAAGTTTTATAACTTTCAGAACCTAATATGTTCGGATGGTAGTGTCACATTAGCAACATTTGTTCCTGAAAGTAGATTAAATCTGTTAGTCCAGACTTTTTTGGGCCTTCTGTACATATCTGCTTATCGTCATATCCTCCTAAATCTATACATCGAGCTCACATTTACTTTTTATTTCGACATTTCTGTGTTGTTATGCGTCCTTTTACCATGAATTGCTGCAGTGCAGTCCAGCTAAGAGTCTGACATGTATTTAAAAACGTAAATGCTTAGTAGCATGAGTGAAATAAACGTGATTGATCGTTGCAGCATATGCATGTAGCAAGTGTTGCACTCAGGCGTGTTCTTGAGGGAAGGGTTTGGGTTGGGAGGGTTTGAACCCCCAGAATTGCAACTGACCCCCGCAAAATGGCTGCGACCCCCCAGAAATGTCGATTTTGCGTAAAAGTTGCAAAAAGTGTTCCTTTTAAGCTGAAGGGAAGAGGGGTTTGGTGTTTCAACCACACGTGGGCGTAGGTGCACAAGGTCAGGGTCGGCAGGGGACGTGAAATCCCTAAAATCCAAAACAGTAAATTTAATGTTCCCGATTTTTTGCTGTTTTAACGACCAAAATGGTCCAAATAGTCAATAGAACGTGTTTTCATGGTAATATCGCATTTTGAAAGCATTTTTAGTCTATTTTGACTGCATTATATCACTTTTAACACTAAAAAATGCAAAATTTATCAATTTTAGGCGCTTTTGAGTAAAAGTACTTAAAAGTACTAATCTGGCGCGAAGCGCCGGAATAACATTGACGTTTTTACTGCTTTTTGACCTCAACGATGATGCAAAAAACGTTCCATCAGCTCAAAATCACCGGACAGTACCCTGTCCGGCTGACCTCGGGGAGTATTACCCCGCTCAGCCCCCTATGTGCATGTATGGCGTGGGAAGGGGTTGAGGGTGCTTTGTCAAAATTTTCGGCGCTTCGTGCTGGATTTCTTATGTTCCATCTTTTTTTACCTTAGAAGCCCAGATTTTACTCAAAAATAGCGAATTTGTCAAAATTTTCGGCGCTTCGCGCTGAATTTCTTATGTTCTATCTTTGTTCCTAACTTAGAAGCCCAGATTTTACTTAAAAATAGCGAATGGAGCTTCGCGCTGGATTTCTTATGTTCTATGTTTTTTCTTACCTTAGAAGCCCAGATTTTACTTAAAATAACGAATTTGTCAAAAAATTTCGGCGCTCCGCGCCGGATTTCTTATGATCTATGTTTTTTCTTACCTTAGAAGCTCAGATTTTACTTAAAAATAGCGAATTTGTCAGAATTTTCGGCGCTCCGCGCTGGATTTCTTATGTTCTATCTTTTTGCTTAACTTAGAAGCCCAGATTTTTTTTAAAAATGACAAATTTGTCAAAATTTTCGGAGCTTAGAGCCTGGATTTCTTCTGTTCCATCTTTTTTCTTACCTTAGAAGCCCAGGTTTTACTTAAAAATAGCGTATTTGTCAAAAATTTTCGGTGCTTCGCGCCGATTTATTATGTTCTGAATTAGTTTTCTTAACAAAACCGCAAAATTAAATGCAAGAAAGGAATTTCGAAATGTTTTGGAGTCAAGCTTTAATACGATATCGAGAAATTAGTCATACCGATAGGTTAAAAGATGGATTTTTTATATCCAAATTTGAAATGAAGCAAGAAAATTTTTGAATTTGTTTAAAATTTTTTACTTCACCATAATATAGATCTTGTCTAGAAACGCTCAAAAATGCCACTATTTTCGCGTATCTCCTAATGGTTCCCGAGATATAGGACTTCAAAAATGTTGGCCCCCCAAAATAAAATCCTGGTTACGCCCCTGTATGCATGTATTGTCCATGTCCCTGACATGAAAATGCAGACAGAATAGCCATACGGAAGTTGAATCCCAAAAGTTCATGCGCAGTTATTTTATATAACATACTACCTAGATTGTTTTTCTGTGAAGGGGCTCAGAAGATCAAGAATATTTTCCAAGGAAGAATCAAATTCTTCAGATGTGCTCTTAACTGATCTG
Source organism: Mermis nigrescens (assembly GCA_036768485.1). Classification (NCBI taxonomy): domain Eukaryota; kingdom Metazoa; phylum Nematoda; class Enoplea; order Mermithida; family Mermithidae; genus Mermis; species Mermis nigrescens. Next base: position 12,706,615 of record JAVLUZ010000157.1, on the reverse strand, counting down.
CAATAAAGAGCACCATGAACTTCATTTCGCAATGACTCTACTGCATTTTTAAACGTCAACTGCCGTCGTCTAATTTCATGAAGTGGCAAATTCAATACCTATGAATAGAACAAAACAGAAAATAAAATAAAACTAATAAAAGTACACGCATTATAAGACTAAGAAGTTGACGTGGGACGCAAACTCTTAAAGACACCAAACCACGCAATGTAATGTACGTCAGATAAAGCATTTAACATGAAACATTGCGAGCAGAGCACATGTGCGAAAAACTAGCATATGAGAGAGACGGGAAGTTTTGTAAGGACAAAAAATCATACAATGACAAAATCAAACACACAAACCCAAACAACTTTCACAAAAGTAACTTCTTGCGACTACTCAATTCTAAAATCCAAACGATTTTTTTGAAATTAGCAAATCTGAATTCGACAGCCCCACAACCATAGGTGGGTGGCTACAAAATTCTGGGGGTGTAATATTTTTCAAAGGTAAAAAATAACCTTAAAATGGTAGTATGGCGAAAAAAACCATTTTTCAACGTTTCTCACTATCCATTGGCATCAAAAAATTGCGAAAAAAACCCAAAATAATTTCAAAAATTGAATTCTGGACGGATATTTTGGTTTCTCGGAGGGTGCATACCTCCCAAACCCCCACGCCCAGGTGTGCCCACAACTGCAGACAATTATGTGGAAACGTACCATTGACGAATGAAATCACAACTTTATGTGATAAACCATAACTGTTTTTTATTAGAGTACTGCGGTAGTGCCGTTTGTAGCTTCCTACCACTTCCAGAAAATATATCGCCGTAATCGTAGTAAGTCGCCAAATGTACGAGTAAATAGCCTTACATTTTTTTATGGATAAATGGGGTCCGATCCAGTGAACGGCTCATGCAAATATTTCTCACTGGCCTGGCTTTAACTACACTTACCTAATCATTAAGCACCGTACATGATCTAGGGGGTTTCATCCCCAGAAATTTTTTCGTCCCCAACCAGAATTCGCTCGTATAAAAGTGCTTTTCAAGCGTTTTTAGTTATCTATCGGCTCTAAAGTGTCAAATTTTCGGCGCCATTATACTCATGTTTTGACTATATTTTGTTCAATTTGTTCGACTTCTTTTGATTTTTTCGAAAATTTATATTTTTATGCTCTAGATAGATGGAGCATCGTCAGAAACGCCGAAAAACGATGTTTTTAACGCGTGCCTATCATTTTTGGGCCATAAAAGGCACCTTATAATTTTAACCCCAGCATTCCCATGCTGTGCATGTCTCTTAAGCACCATGTGAAATTCATCGACCCAGTTACTGTAGTCGACACAGCCGATAGAACCAAACTAAACCTACGCCAAACCAGAAATTTTACGAAAGATATGTGGAGCATCTCGACCTTAATACTTGGACACCTGACGAAACACTGGTGGAAGAAGAATATCCGAAAAGGACATTCAATGATTCGATTGTTGACATAGCTTATCAATTCCCATTCTTTATTTTTCTATTTTAGCAATTATTCGACTGTTTTTTCCAACTCTTTACCGTTAATCCATAAAAACTTATCCATAAAAAATGTAAGATTATATTCGCGAATGTGGCTATATACTACGATTTCGATGATATTTTTTGAATAGCAGTGAAACTGGTGAATTGAAATTCCGCCAGTTCTTGAAATCGGCTAAAATGAGGCTAGACAAAGTTTTGTAGTCATAAAAAACATACAACAAAAAAATCACAAAAAAGTGATCGGCTAGGACGCCGTCCGAGTTAACGGGAATGCGAGGTTAAACGTCGATTTAAAATTTTGTTTAAAAATAGTCGTAATGCGTCTTTAATCTGTTAATTAATGATCTCAAATTCACCACTGTCAATTTTATTGTTCGTTTTTATTCCACTATTGTAATTTTTTCACAATTTTTTGGGTCTGGAAAAAATGAGTTTGCATTGGACGAATTCAAACAATTCAAAATTAGTCATTAGTGGTCCTGTAACCAAAGTTTTTTATAAGGTGATTTTGAACCGCATCACTTAAAGTCGGGCAAGAACAAAACTTATAAGGAAGGAAAGAGTTTATGTACCCCATATTCGGGATACCCTGCACACACGCAGCGTGACGTAAAAAATCTGTTTATTCTCCGTCGCACTTTCACTAGTCTTTTTTATAGTAAAATTATTCTTCGAAAAATTGTTTGGCATTCTATCCGACAAATTATCAAAAATGTTTCGGATTTTAATTAACGCTTTTACGCTTAGAAATAGTACGCTCAGTAAGTGACGATTTAGCATACTAAGCAGTTACGCTTAATTACGATCAGGTAATTAATCTTATACCTAATTTTTGAGAATAAGAAGAGAACCACAAAATTATTGCGAAAAAACAACTTACCTGAGGAGAGCTATGCTGTGTTTCGCATTGGCTATATAAAAGAGCCAGTTTATTAAGTTCATGGACGATTTCCTCTGCGATCCGAGCTAAAAGTTAAACATTATTAAACATGAAATCGTACAAATAAGAACACAAAAACGAAATGTAACCACTAAGTACACCATGGATCCTAATTATCGATCGACGAGCAGAAACAAACAAAAATTTTAAATATTCAGACTCCGAGTTCAAGATTTAGGAACGATGTAGAACAATCCTGCGAAATAACTTCCATTTTTCCTTTTGAGCTCTAAAATTATCTTTTTCTTCTTAGGGATTATAATTGCACCCGTTTCTGCACCTGAAGTGCCTTACTTAGTTAATAAAATTTTTCCTCATTCTTTCTGCACTCAAGCGCTTGTTCACCCACCTAATTATAATTTTTGCTCATAATAATTGTACCTTATTGTCAAAGCCGAATGCTGCTCATCCAGATCCTTGTTAGCAGCAATTGAAATACTTAACAAAGAAAATGCAAGTTTTGCAACTGACATGTGTACTTATTTATTATGAGATAGACCCGATCTTAAGCATTAGGCGCTCTGCATGGAGAATCATTTTATCCACTTAAAGCAGATTTATGCCTGTTAAGCCCGTGGTATGATCTCGCAAAAAGCATAAGAAAATTTCAGAGGATTCGTATTCCAGTCCAAGGCCAAAATTAAAAAAAATACGCATCGATTTTTGTCTCACAAAGCTGTCTCATTTCTACCCTTAAGCTTCTACTGTACAACTGCCCTAGCCACTCAAAATCCTCCCAGCCTCCAGCAGAACTGTATGCGCTTTTGTCACAGTCACTAGAAGAAAGGCTTGTGTAATCGCATACCCACACGCCTGAGACAGGTCTCATGTGTAGCCTGGCTTCTGCGTTCTAAATCAAGCAATCAAATTGAGACCTACATTTGTTAATGATTCCTTACGTTTGTATTGATAAAGCTTAATTTTTAAAAGGAAAATACTACATACATACTTTTCTTCATATTTATATCCAAAGCGTGTGCCTTGAAAGCACGAGTACTATATCTACCTATTATTTCCAAATAGCTTATTGAATCTTCACTTTTCGAGACGTCCATCTCTAGTGCTAAATTAAGTAGATACTTGGAATCAGCATACACAATAAATCTCGATAAATGGCCTAAAGAATTGTTAAAATATTCAAATTTAATAGGCACGAGATGTACGCACGTATCCCTAGTTATTCATCAAGGCAAAGATTGAAATGAAGCACAGGAGAATATTTGATCGAGATTTACTGCTTACTTCAATCTTATAACTTCTGTAATTTGGTAATTTAGAAAAATCAGTACCCTGGCTCGTATTCAGGGGGAGCGGAAGGAGGCCGCCTTCCAGAAATGAAGAATAATTTTTGAATTACACAAGGATCCCCAGCGTACGTTTGAGCTAGTGAACTCAAAATTTTCCGGCACTTCGCTTATCCATAGTTTTTGTCTTCTAGCCCGCCCGAAATCACTCAAATTTGAATTAAACATGTAGAACATGTCGAGTGTCTTCAACGCTTCGCGCCTAATTATTCATTTTATGTATTCTTTTTCTTTGTAAATCAGATTGAATAAAAGACAGAAACTAGAAATTATTCGTCGATTGAATGATGAGAAATTAGTTGATTATATGCGTATGAAATATAGTGACAATTTTGAAATTCCTCTTAACCATTGCATAGAGCTCGTCGAGATACGCTCAAAAATACCTTCATTTTGCCCATCTCCCAGTGGTTTTCAAGACATCTGACTTCAAAATTTCCGACCCCCTCCGAAATATAATACTGGATACAGACATATGATCCTACTTTCTTTTCATATCTACACAAATAGCTAAATGTCAGTCTCATTTGCATTAGTGACATTTGTTAGCAAAGCCGATCAAAATATTCAGGAAAACGGCTTCAGCATTCTAATGCAGCAGAGCTACCACAGGAGGTTTATTAGTTGCGCAGTCAAAAAATTTAATTTAATAACATACAATTTAACATAACCAACCTATGGCAGCCAACTCGATATGCCTAACTATCATAAGTTGAATTAGCCTTTTGGTACACGTAAAGGCTATTAAAATCGGATAAAGCGAATGAAAAGAGAGCGTCCTTAAAAATTATGCACCACGATCAATGTTACACGTTGCATTTCTTCAGAACAAGGTGATCGCATAGCTTATAGTTCAGTTTTATCTAACAATAGTTAGCCCGACTTTTTTTAATTTTTTTAAAATTTTTTGATCAGCTGTCAAAAATTAAATTTGAATGTCAATTTAAGCCGTAAAGCCTTAATATAACAACAAGAAATTTTATTACTAATACACCAAACTGATGAAAAAACAAAGGTACATAATCGATCTAATTGCGAATTAGTAAAGGGACATGCGAGTCAATAATGAAATGACAAATTTTACGCACCCCACAAGATATCAAATTTTGCTAACCTAGAATAAAATATGTTTAAGTTAGGGAAGAAACAATAAAGGCAGGAAGATCGTTCTAAACTGCAATATATATATATATACATATATATATATATATATATATATATATATATATATATATATATATATATATATATATATATATATATATATATATATATATTAGAGATGTGCCAGGCCCCGGCCCCGGCGCCGGGGCCTGTAAAAACGATGAAAAATTAATGAAAATCGAACAAAATTAATCTTTTTTGCCGAATTACGCAACATATTTATTTATTCGCAGAAATAAGCTAAATTTCGTTAAAATTAAGCTTAGGCTACTGTTGTGTTTCGCTTCAGGTAATCTAATAATCAAGATTTGAGTGAGCATTGAAACAATTCGATACATTCTTGAATAGCTTAGCTCAATTAACAATTTTTATTGCGAAAATAAGCACGTTTGACCGATAATTCTTAGACAATAAAGTTTAAAATGCAAGAGACTTTCACCAGTATCTGTAAAATTGTTTTATAAATCGATGTATGTACTTATGTACCATAAAAAATGCTAGGGTACGGCAACTTATTTTATCATCCAGATAGAATTCGTTTGCTTTAATATATGCGATTTTTTTCACTAATTTCGGGCGCTGAATGCGCTAAATAATAGAGCAAATGTCTTCATTTTTGTGCTGGTTTTTCAATTAATTTTTAAATATTATTTTAATTTGATTATGCATGTTCCCTAATCTTGGTAAATGATTTTTCGTCGTACAAGCATTTTTCGCCCCTATGATTTTGTTGATATTCTAGAGATAAGTTTTTCAAGCGTGTAGTTAATCTCTGGGTTACTTATTTCTCGTGCAATGTAATCGTAATCTTTTGTATTGTACTGTTTTGCTCGTCTATTTCTTTCATCGAATCAGCATAAATACTATAGAAAAGTCATATTCTGTTCAGCTTAGCTTATTGTTTTCTATGCCTAACGGCTATATTCACAATTATTTATTAATTTTTTGTTTTATTTCTCTTTTATCTGCTTGTTTTTAAGTCTTTAATTCATTAAAGCAATATGTAATTGCTTACAATAGTAATACTAAGATGTTAGGTCAGTATAGAAATAATGTGGATGCTTGGTATAGCTTAGTAAGTATAGGGTATATGTTTTGTACAGGCCCGGCCCCGGCGCCGGGAGCTCAGGCCAGCCCCGGAATAGTTCTGCGTAGCTTTATAGTTTCTGAAGTTTTATACCTTTTTATACTTATTCCATAAAGATCTTTTAACAAATAATTTATGTATGCCTTTAGGACATTTAAATTTTGATTTGGTTCTAAAGTAGGAACAGAACTAAAAATAAGAGGATTTAATACACCTAAAAAGACATATGATCATAACACGCTACAGAAAGTGCAGGTCCATGAATGTACATTTATGCCGTAAGCTGAAAGTGTAGGAACATGAACGAGTCATGCTCAATAATCTGCTTTTGACCTTACGTTACAATACAAACTAATACATTCTATCGAACGCTCATCTTGCAACCCGATATGCACTTGGAAGTGAGTTTGGGGGCCTGGACGCTCAGAAAAGAAAACTAAGAAATTTTCTCAGAGAATGTAACGAAAAATAAAGATAAAAAATGAATATCAAAAATTTTCTGAAAAAGTGCTTGAAATTTAACAGAAACTGTGGACCAACGTAAACTATATGCTATTTTAGCATTTAGTATTGTCTCGGCGGACTGTGAGCCTCTAAGGAAGCAGGAAAGTAAATTAGAATGCTGCATTACATACCTACACATATCTTGTACCACTTGAGCCAAAAAATAAGAAACTGAGAATTCAAAATTTATTTCGAGAAAAAATACAACATAAACGAATAAGCAAAACAAAACGGCGATACGTTTTAGCAAACAGGACATTTGCATCACTCTAAACGGCACTATTCTAATACGGGCGAAATGTTTTCCACGGTTTCCTTCACATTATCGTACAATTATCAATAATAAGTTTTCTGGGAAAAAAGAAAAAATTAAGCCTTGTAGTGGATAAAATAATCGAAGTCACCCGAACCCTCTAGACATTGTCCTAAGATTATGAATTATGGTAGATTTTGTAATATTTAAACATTTAGGCAAATATTAAGGGTATTTGAGCACACCTCTTATTAATTTTTATACTGAGACTATCCAACTCACAGATCTAGGCACCATGGTTGCGATCGTGCTCACTGTTCGTGGCAAACATCCGTCAAATACATAGAAAATTTCTATACTCTATGAGTATATAGTAAACAAGGACAATAAAAATCGAATAATAATTAAGCAAGTAACAACTACAGGCGTGAATGTAAAGCGAACAACACACAACGTATCAAACGATTTCGCACACTCCAGAAATAATGCGTAATTTCGTTAAGTAGAAAAAAATTTTCGGCGGTAAGCGCGACGAATTGAGAAATGAGTATTCGAACTGCCAGGTTACAACAAACGGAGGGCGAGGTAAGAAAGAACCAAGATTAAAGCAAACGAAAAGACAAAATCTAAGCAAATACAGACTCAGCACAGATGCAACCAGGCCCGTATTCAGAACGGGGGGGGCGCCCCATGGAAATAAAAAAATAATTTACGAATCTCACAAGGGTCCCCTCGAGAAAAATGAAAATTTCTCGAAGTAGATCTTAAACACCACCAAAACAGGTTTTTAGGGTACTTTTGAAGTAGGGTATGCTAAATTTTGCCGGATTTTACTGTTTTCTATAAGCTTCGGTCTTGCATCCGCTTAGAATCACTCAAATTTGAATTAGATATGGAAAACATGTCAAATTGCCGAACACGGGATTAAATACAATGACAAAAGTCGAGACATTACATCTGTTGATTGAATTAAAATTTTCTCATAAGTTTGAATTTTTTTAATTTCAATTTTTTCATTAGTTCAAATGCTAGATTTGTTTTATTTCAGTATGAAATGGAGTTCTTGAAATGTTTCTACGCCATTACATACAGCGTGTAGAAGGGTACACTCAAAATTGCCTTAATTTTTGCTATCTCCTAATGGTTCTCGGAATATTTGACCTCAACATTTTCGCCCCGCCTAGAAAAAAAATCCTGGATACGGGCCTGACCACAACACGAAAGCAGTTTAAACAATGAGCAAAAACGATTGAAACGACCCTCCAGTCAGTCTTCTAAGTCGCAATCGTATCATTATTTATTTATTTTAAATTTATCTAATATCTCTAGTCTGCTATCACTACGCCGAAGCGCTCGTCGTCGGCTCGCTCCCTCGCGCCACCCGGTCACCAGAATGAGAGTGTCGCCCGATTGGACAAATCCACGCTGTTTGCCTAATTCGATGCAATGACGGATTCGGTTGTCCATCGACATGCCATATTTCATCGCGATCGGCTGAAATTCAGAAAATATACAGGGTGGGCCAAAGAAGGCAGCACGAAATTATATCATAAATCCAGCAAATGAGGACACAAAACTTTGAAATGTAGTTTGTAAGATCAATACAAATTTCTTTGTTCGGATCGTATTAAAAATTTTTTGGCCCACGGCCGAAGTTCGTGCGCTACGGCAATTTATTATGACTCATGTATGTAACAAATGGATGGGGGATCCCCTCACCGAAAGTTGATTGTCCTCCAATCCCCCAAAAACAGAAAATTTTTCGAACTCCCCCTTAAACCGATTTTAGGAAAAATTGAAATTTTTTGGCGTTTGCGGCTTTTTGGCCAAACATTGTAGGTCGTTAACCCCCCTGTCCCTAAAATGGCCGGAGACCCCCACCTCAACTTTCCGAGCCATTACATGTATGTTTACACCCCGTTTCGATATTGTGAAAACCCAATGGTTTCTGTATTTTGTTGCACGTTACACTGAGTATTTAAGTACCCTTTTGTCAACAATCTCCAGTCAAAGACATTATTAGCACATTGATGTAAATGCCAGAGTGGCTTGGGTACTTCTTCTATTTAGGCGCAAAATTGCAAAATCTCATCAAAAGGATGAGCGAATTGACAAGAGAAGCGAACAAGCTTTCGGGTTTTAAATAATTTCAAGGTAGAGTGAAACAAATTGATGTAGCGCCCGAAGCGCTGGCGTATGGCCAGAATTTTTTTAAACAATTTAAACAAAAAAATTTTCTGTCTATCTAATGAGAGTGGAGTTACAATTTTAATATCAAATTTGCCAGAGCTATGACCTAGAACATTGTGGTGTAAGCTTTTTTTGGCCCACCTTGAACATATATATTTACTTGCTTACTTTGTTTAATAAAAATTTCAAATTTACTAAAGCTTCTGAATTGAACTTCTTAATCATCTTTCCCTTATGCATAGGACCGTATTTAATAAGGCGGGAAGGCTTTCCCTTAGCACTCCTAAATTTCTTAGAAGGTAATTTGGGTAATGAACGGAAATACGCGAATTAGTCGAATTCAGACATGCACAGCTTGGGGATTCTGGCGGATTTCAAAGTGACTTTTTGGCTAAAAAATGGTTGATACGCGTCAAAACCATCAAATTCGAATAAATTGAACAAAACATAATAAAAAATTATTTAAAGGCGCTAAGTGTCGAAAATTTGACACTCTTGAGCAAATGGATAGCTAAAACACTTAAAACAACACCTTTTCTACGAATTGTTTCAAAACTCTTAAAAAATTGCGAATTCTAGGGGGGATTTCTGGAGAGGGCGTTAGAAAAACCCCAAGATCAAAGCGTTTTTCAGCGGCTTATAATTAGATCGGCTTTGCGATAGCTGATATCTCTACTAAAAAATGACGTATTAAAACGGAAAAGCTTCTGTCAATAAAAAATACACATTCTTCAAGAGTACAAAATTAAAGTAAAAACAATCACACCTTCGTAGATAACCGGAAAAACTCCACGGCACAAATGCAATTGTCGGGCAACCTGCGGATTTCTGGTCACGCAGATGATCGGACAAGGCGGCCGAAATTTCGAAACCAGATTACCAGTACTGAAAAGCATTTTCGAAACCAGATTACCAGTAATAAAATGTTCAACATTTTTAAATCAGATTACCAACATACATGATCTTGGGGGGGGGTTTCACCCCAAGAATTCGCGATTTTTCAAAAAAATTGACGAGTTCATAGAGAAGGTGCTGTTTTAAGTGTAGGGATGGGCCAGTTTAATGGACCGGACTCGACCCGGCACTACCCGACGATTTTTCTGAACCCGGACCCGAACCCTAAATTTTAAAAGATGAAGACCCGGACCCAAAATTTGGAAGTTTTAGGACCCGGACCAGATTTTCTCGAATTTTCGGGCCCGTGTAAAATATTTTTTGCGTTTGATTGGAAAAGTCTTAAGTTTAGAAAATCTTCAATAAGCAAACCAATTATTTCAGTGCGTGAAATTTTTCGTTTTCCAAAAATGCTGTATAGGTCTTACTAACTAATATGACTCATAACGTTTAGCTCATGGAATTTGCAACTGCATGGGTTTTTAAATGACTCAATCAGGTTTTGCAGAAGTCTACAAACAATAAAGATGCTAACGTGTCAAGGAGATAAATTAATAAAATAATAAAATACTTACATGTTCCCCAACGTGAAATCTCATATTTTAGCGCTTCGCGCCATTAATTCAATCTAAATAACCATCTAACATATATTTTATTCTTTTGTCGATAAAAGCTTTCGCGAGATAATTTTTTTGCATTTCATATCTTCAGAAAGAAACAATATCGACCTCAAAAGGATAAAAGCGCCGAAAATTATCGGCACTTCGCATGATATCTGATTAGGTCTTACATTCTTTCCTTCAGAAACGTGCAAAACTGAGCTTTGCAAGAATAAAAATGCCAAAATTTACCTGGCTTCGTGCCATATATGAATACTGCATCGCTTATATTCAAAAAGATACAATTGAGCTTGAAGGCACGTGTGAGGAAAATTTCGGCGCGTCGCGTCAGATATACAGGGTGGTTTACCAAGTTATAAAGAAATCATTTACGTTGTATAATCTATGTGAAAATATACAATGCGCAAATTCATATTTTAAGATTAACTATTGTTGTTCAGACAAGTGGTGTGTTTTGCCTTTTCTCATTCATGTATGTTATTCATTCTCATCTTATTTATAGTTCATGGGTGCTTAGCGATTTTATCCTATGTGTGGAATCATTTTATTTCTTTTACATCTATGTAGGTTCTACAGCTTATCGATTACGTTGTGCGATTTATCTTTAGGGATCTATTAAATCTAAAGCATACGTACATAACTTGCCAATTAAACATTCAGAAATTGAAAAATAACATTATCAACGCCTTTATTTAAGTTACAGCCAAAATCCACCGAAGAACCTTGCCTAAATATTGCTTCGCTTATTTAAATTTCGAAAAAGGTCATGATCGCGTAAAAAGGTATTTCTCGCGAAATACGAAATTTGACACTGTAAAATTTTGCAAGATAGATTTCTTATGCTTGCCTCATAATCTGGTAAAGTTCTGTGCTATATGAATGAAAACTGAAGCTACTAAAGAAAAACAAAGTATGGAATAGATATGCGCGCCACCGTGCTCCTGTAAAGCTCATGTACATACATATTCTGGGAGTTACAAAATTAAACTTAAAAAAATCTTAATAACTTCTGACTCTTCGCGCCAGCTTTATATTAAACGTTTCTGCATTTTCTGTCCTCTAAAGGTTGAAAAATTTGGTTTGAACTAGTAAAATTTTCACCATTTCACCGATCACTTACTTTTTGTTGGTTTATCACATTACAACACAAGCTACAAAAGTTATCCATAAAAGCAAAACATATCGAAAATTGTCTTTTTATCAAGTAAAATCGCTTATGAAAACATAAACATATAAATTTTGGTGATTCCCTTTGAAATAAACTCCTGTAAAGGGCTTGCTCGTATGTATATAATGTTCCTCTAGATAGACATAGGATAGAGTAAACCTTTTTCTGAATAAAAATATAATGTAATTACAATTTCCAGAATAATAGCTTAGCAATTAGCGTGCATAGCTCTTGTGAATCCCTTGTTTTTTTCTTATGTTACATTATACATTAACTACAAAGTGCTTAACGATGCATTGGCAGCTAGAATCTTAAAGTATTTATAACTATAGCTTGTATATATAACTTAGGGATGGGACTGGCACCAGCATCGGCACCGGGCCGGTGCCAGCTTGGCACCGTTAGCGTTTTACTTTAATGTTGAATTATCTTCAGATGCAGACATTAATACTCGATTCGTCAATCATAATAATTACATTTTTGCAGGGGTTCCACTAAGCTTTTGATTAATTCTTAAATATTGCAAAGTAAAGCAAAATTTGGCTGTTTGACATGATAGAACGTTATCCAATCAATTTTATAATTTAAAAAAGTAGGCCTTATTAGCAATAGGAGTCATAGATGCGCAAGGTCGAAGTTTCAGGGGGAAGGGTGAAAGTCAGAAATCTGGGGATAGCTATGTTTTCGTAAAAAACATATTTCACGATAAAAAATGATGGTATTACTTTAAAACCATCATTTTTGATTATTTCTCGCAACACTGCGTAGTCTAGAACGAAAAATTTGAAAAAAATTTGAGTGAAAATTTTTTGCATCAAGTCGGGTGGGCCACATAAAATGATCTTATCTTTGCATTTGTCATATGGAATGTATCATTAGCGGATAGAAGAAAAAATTTTGGAGGGCAATTCAAATTTTAAAAATTGTAGTATGCTTCGGATATATACAATGTGTGCATAACTCGACCATTTCATTACCCAGGTGATTCGGATACATAGGTATACACGGGTAGAATCTTGAATAAGAAGGAAATTCGATGGACACTCTTTTTCGGCTGGGCGGGTCTGGGGTGGCGCGCTCAAGCGCCCCCCCCCGCGGGGTCCGGGGCAAAGCCCCGGAAAATTTTGTAAAAAGAGCACTTTAATGTTGAATTGTAAACTTATTTTTTGCAGAATCGATCGAATCTTGATTCTAAATTCAGCCTAAAAATAACTAAAATCTCCTACATGTATACTATGCTTTTCAAGCTCTTGGCGTTAATCAATGTGATGTGCTTGAACTGAAAAACAAAACAAAACGAAACGAAAAAATTTCCAAACCAGCATAAAATAATTTTCACACATCGATTGGTGTAATGCACTGCATTATTTCAGCTGATCCAAGCTTTAAAACTCAATATTGGTATTTAAAAATAACGATTCGGCGCGGACGCCGAGAAATTTTTGACGTCTGGGCACATACATATTAATGTGCATATCAACGTACATATCTGTTGCTCAAAAAATTGCCCATGTCCCAAATTTTTTTGAAACGCAGAATTTCAGCAGCATTGATACTTTCTTGCAGCAGATATTTGCTCAAGGTCCGCTAATTTGAAAATAAATCAATATGGCGCAAAACAGCCCCCAAATTTTGATACATTCAATACTTTCAAGTCGACTTACGGGTCTTTTTAATGTAAGAAAGTTCAGGAAATTGAAAGGGCGCGAAGCGCCTAATTTTCTGCCATTCTTGTCGTCCTTAACTCAATTTTCAGACTCTATAAAGACAAACAACTCAACGATTAGAGTTTCAAAAAAAGACGCAGTATCGTATATTACTAAATCTGAAGCACTAAAATACTTTGGCTGATTTAGGGCACTAAACTCTGTGCTGGAGTCAATAAAGAGAACAAACACAGTCACCGGCGCTTTCTGGAAAACTTTAAGTTTTTGACGTATTATATTCAATTTTGGGCATTATAAAGGCGTATGTAACAGAAAATTACTGGTTCCACAAATTTTGATATTTTAAGACTTGTTGGCTTGCCCTACCCCAATTTGAATACGCATATACAAAGACGACCCCGACAAGTATAATGGCCCCGAAAATTAAAGACGGAAAAAACCTTGGTGAGATGCAAATAGCCATGCCATAAAAGCTAAGTGTTCCTTCACAGCTATGTATTTCTCTAGGGGTTCGAAAAGACTATACAGATATTTTGGAGTTCAAAAAAGGCTACATAGCTAATTCTGTATCTCCGAAACAGTCCATACAACCATTTTTCTGAGTTCCAAACTGCTATACACCTATTTCTCTAAATTCAAAAAGACTATAAAGAGGTTTTTCGTAGTCCAAAAAAGGCTATTTACTTATTTTTACCAGTCCAGAAGGCTTATATAGCTATTTTCCGGAATTTAAAAGGCAAAAAAATTAGCTTCTTCTGAATTTAAAAAGGCTACATAGCTATTTACCAGAATCCAAAAAGACTATATAATTATTTTTCTGAATTCAAAAAGCTACCTACATAATAATTACCCTGAATCCAAAAAGACTATACAGCGATTTTCGGAATTTAAAAAGGCTATATAACTACTTTTCTGAATTTGAAAAGGATATATAGCTATTTACCAGAATCCAAAAAGACAATATAGCTAATTTTCTGAATTCAAAAAGCTACATAATAATTTCTCTGAATCCAAAAAGACTATATAGCGATTTTCGGAATCTAAAAAGGCTATGTATTTCCTTCAATCTAAAAAGACTATTTTTCTGAATTTGCAAGAATCCAAGAAGACAATATAGCTATTTCTCTGAATTTAAAAAAGCTCTATCTTTCCGTGCCTAAACAGATTATATAGCTATTTTTTCTTAGTCCAAAAAAAGCTATTTTGCGATATGTTTTCTCCCAAAATGGCTATATACATAGCTATCAGTTTTTTAAAGTTCAGGGTAGTAATATCCCACTCACCCCCATGCCCATGTGTAATTGGAGTGGACAAAATACCGACATCCATGGTTACAAGCGAACATGATTCTTGGGGAAGTACTTCAAGACGCTGACTCCCGGAGAATAGTTGCTAGCTGAACCCTAGGAAAATGAAGCCGAAGAAAAAAGCCGAAGAAAATGAAGAACTTTTGATTTTGAAAAGCTTTAGAAAATGAATAGTTCTACGCTTTTCACTGGTCTGTTAGCTCAAGCGCATTAATTTTTCTCAATCCTTCGCTCTAAATAGTCATTTTGAACCATTTATCGTTGAGTTTCATTAAATTTTTACGAAAATTGGTTGAATTTATATTTTAATGAGAAAGTTTAGTGAGAAATGTAAAAATTGTGTTTTAGAGCATAGTTAACCATTCTTTTATGCCCAACAGAAGGGAGTATTGAAAAATTTGTTAGACTAGCCCGCCCTCGGAATTGTCATGCTTTGAATCATAGACACGCGGTCAAAAACATATTTAATATTAGGAGAAAGCTTATGGCGAAAGCTGATGGATCTTACAAGAGCATGAAAAAAGGATATATCAACTATATACATGTACATATGCGCATTACAAAACATAGCTGCATTATCGTCACTTAACCCCCTTAAACATATTCTCATACACGAAGTATAGCATTATATTGGCACAGGCACCGGCAAGAAAAGCGGCATCGGTGCACCTCCGGATCCAGACCCAGAATTTTTATTTTCTTAGACCAGGACCCGTACCCGAAATTTCCCCTTGCTAAGACCCGGACCCTAAAATTTGAAAATTGTAGAACCGGTCCATCCCTATTTAAGGGTATTTAGCTATCTGCTTGCTCAAAAGTGTCAAATTTTCGGTGCTTCGTGCCATATACTCACTTTTTGATTATATTTTCTCAAATGTTTTTAAAAAATTTTAATGCTTAAGAAAGATAGAGCACCGTCAAAAACGCAGAACTACGATTTTTAATGCGTAACTGCCATTTTAAGCCTAAAGAAGGCACTTGAAAATATCACCCTCCCACAGAAGTCACATGCTCTGCATGTCTGATCACCAGTATTGGAAAACAATTTTATAATAAAAAATCGTTCAATGCTCAACATAAAGTGCGCAATTCTTTAGCAAAAGCCGAAACAACGATTTACATATGCTGAGAACATGAGTTATTTTTATGTAATCAACTACCTGATCTGCTTCGGGTTCGTTTTTCTCTGCGAACTTTAAAAAAAAGATGAGATGATACTCTTTACTAAAAACTCAGTGTAGCTATTTCCTGAACTTAGTTGTCATTCTTTTAAATTTTTAATATAATTTAAATTTAATTTATTTCTTAACTTAATTTTTAATTTATCAATTTTAAATTTTATTAAATTTCCTTAATTTTCTATTATGCCTATTTTTTACTGATTTCCTTAATCAAAGAGGCAAAAGACGTTAGTGAAGAGAACTCTTTCGCCTACCTGATCCTATATACATGTACATAAATGCGCAGGGGCTCGCCTAAAAGACATGAAACTTGATGGTTTTTGCATTGGATTCCAACTCCTTAAAATGCATGACTACATTTATAAGAGATATTAGCATACATGCACAGTATGGGAATTCTGGGGAAGGGTTGAAAACCTAAAGTGCCTTTTTTGGCCCAAAAATGGCCGGTACGCGTTAAAAAACATCATTTTTTGGCGTTTCTGACGATACCCTATCCTTCTAGAGCATGAAATCATGAAAAAAATTTCGAAAAAAGTCGGATAAATTGACCAATATATCGCTTAAAACATGAATATATGGCGCGGAGCGCCGAAAATTTGGCGATTTTGAGCAAATAGATAGCCAAAAACCCTTAAAAGACACTTTTTCTACCAATTTTCAGGTAAGTTTAGGAAACTTTTGAAAAATCGCCAATTCTGGGGGGGGTGAAAAATTTTCTGCGGGGGGTAAAATGATTCTGCGGAGGGGTGAAACCCCTCAAACCCGCCCAAGATCATGTATGGATATTAGTGTAAATTATTCAGTTTCCTGAATACATTTTCTAATTATATTGATTACCTATGCGAATAATTTTACCTTAATCAAAACATATTCTAAGCATACATACATGGGCAGCAAGATTATTCTGGAGGATATGGTTGGGTGAAATCGCCAAAAATTGCCAAAAATAATACTAACAATAGAATTCTGGGGATCTACAGTAATCTGCGGGGGGTTTCACCTCCTGCGAAGAGGTGCATACCCCCACGCTTATGTATGCCTTTGAGCTTTCCAGATTTAAAAACGGACGCAACAGAAATAAATAGAAAAATAAAATGATGGCATGTAATTCGAGAAGACTCCGCCAAAGAACAGGAAATCAAACTTAAGCAGAAAAGAGAAAAATTACGCATTTCGATTAAAAAAATTACCATTTTCATGCATGAATGCCGCTATTCCATAAACAAGATCAGCGAGTGAATGATTGGTATTTTCAATCATAAATGCAATAAGCTAGAGAAGTGACGATCCTTATCATACATGCATTTCATGGCTTGAAATTTCGGGTGGGGGTGCCCGGCATTGGGTGAAGAGTTCCGGTTCCGGCCATTTGGGGATGACCTCAATATTTGGCCAAAAATACCCTGAAACAGCCAAAAAATCAATTTTTTCCAAAAATCGTGCGGGGGCAAAACGTTTCTGGCTTTTGGAGGGATGGGGGACGATAAACTTTGGGTGGGGGATTCCCCTCATCTTCCCTGTAACATGTATGGTTCCCGCCGGCCACTTTCAGGGTTGGAGGGGGGGGGTGAATGAACTCCAATTTTTGATCAAAAACGGCCAAAAAACGCGAATTCTTAAAAAAAATGGGGACACGGTTTTTTTTTATTCGGCGAAGATTTTTACCGCTGTACAAAGACATTTCAGGGTCGTCTATGTACACGTACAAAGATTTTTGGGAAGACAAAAACTGTGAAAGGAAGTGAAATTCCAAAACATTTTCGGCGCTTTGCGCCGAAATGAGTAATTGTTTGTCTTATATATCTTCAGAATGGCAGAATTTGCATTTAGAATGGAAAAATGTCAATTATTTGGCGCTTCGCGCCGTTTTGAGACAATTTTTGTCGTCAGAAACCCAGGAATTAGCTAAAATACACTACCAAAGGTCGAAAAACCCTCTTTTATCACACTAAAATCGCTACTGTACCATATTATAGTACACAAAAATTTGCATGTACAAAATGTACAGACTTTTGGGGACCATCTCTGTACATGTACAAACGCACCTTGTACAAAAAAAAACACTGGGGGTTCAAAAAAATTCTGGCTTTGGGGAAATAGGGGACGACCAATTTAAGAGAGGGAATCGCCATCCCCCTATTACATATCTGATCCTTATAAACGAATGAGACACTTAGTCTAAAATTTTTACCTAAATGACTGCTAGCTAAAATTTTGAATTGTTTAATCAGAGGATTGCCTGATTAATCTTATCATCACGTTATTATTTTCATCAATGTTATCATCGCTTTACAACTTTTATTGTGCTCCAAGTGGATTAGTTGAAAAAACTTAGATGACTTATAAAGACTGTTACTCATCAGGCACGTAGCTCTGGGGGAATGGGGGGTCTGGACCCCCAAAATTCAGAAAAAACCGGAAAAATAGGACTTTTTAAATGTTATTTTGTGCTATTTTTGGCCATTTTGGACCCCGGACCCCCCAAAATTGGTGTTGGTCCCCCAAAAATAGGACGGCCAGCTACGTGCCAGTTACTCATTTATGTAACTTGGAGATAAAGAGAAGATCCTCATTCAAAGTCGTAACCATTTCTAGAAAAATGAGGTTTTCTACACTGACCAACAACTTCTAAGCAAAAACTTGTTTGTCAGTCATTTCAGGTCCTTTTTGCGATTTTTGGACAAAACGCGATATTATTTATCGATGCACGAAAATATTCGAAAATTTTGAGTCATTACACGAATGCTCTCCCTCAGACATAATCCACTTCGAGGAGATCCTCCCATCCAAACTTGGTCATCCCCATTCCTCCCACAGCCAGAAAATGTTTGACCCTCTCTCCGATTTTTAGAAAAAAAATTCATTTTTGTCCGCGTTTGTCTAAAAATTAGAGGTCATTTACCCCCCCCCCCGCACAAATGGCCGGGGACCCCCACCGAAAATTTCGAGCCGTTATATGTATGCTCTCACTTGCCGGTGGTCGAGGTGAGAATTATAGCCGAGGCGTGGCAAGAAACAGCAGCCGATGTCGCCGCCACGGCGATCGTAGCCGCCACGCTCATCGGCTTTGGCGTCAAACGCAACAGCTCTTCGAAAAACTTCAATTGATACACGGCCGACTCAGCTTCGCGGCAAATCTGCAGCCAAAATCACATCAATAGTATACCGAGAAAAACACGTCAACTCTAAGAGTAGGATGAACACATGATACTAGAAGGGTTTGGGGTTTTAACCATAGGTGGGCGCCACCAAAGTTCTAGGGGGATGCAAAATTTTTTCAACGGTCAAAAAATGGCCTTAAAATGGTTGTATGGCGAAAAACACCATTTTTCAACGTTCCTCATCCAGCACTATCCATTGACATCAAAAAAATGCGAAAAAAGAAAAAAATTTCAAAAATCGAATTTGGGAGGTGGGGGTATTTTGGTTTCTAGGGGGTGCATACCCCCAAACTCCCCCACGCCGAGGTATGCTTTTCACCCCCCAATAGAAAATTTTTCACACACAATCAAATTATTGATTTTGCAAAAGCTTCCAAAGTTGTCGAAAAATTCATAGAACAGGTGCTGTTTTAAGCGCTTTCAGCTATCTATTTGCTCAGATCTGTCACATTTTCGGCGATTCGCGTCATATACATAATCCTCTTTTTTTACTATATTTTGTCTAAATTGTTCGAACTTTTTTAATGTTTTTTCAAATTTGGTGGTTTGGGGATTTTCATCCCACCAGAAAGATTTTCAGACCCAAAAATCTTGCGACTTTTCAGAAAATTCGTGAAAAGGTGGTGTTTCGAGCGTTTTTAGCTATCTGCTTCGTCAAGAGTGTCAAATTTTCGGCGCTTCGCGCCATCTATATCATTTTTTGACAATATTTTGTTCAATTTACACAAATTTTTCGGATATTTGTTCGAATTTTCTTTTCATTTTTATGCCCTAGAAAGATGGAGCATCGTCAGAAAAGCTGAAAGATTGTTTTTGATGACGCGTATACACGATTTTTGAGCCCAAAAGGGGCTTTAGAAAATTTCTTTCTGATTTTACTTCCCCAGAATTCCCATGCTGTGTATCAGACAGGCACAGCATGGGAATTCCAGCTGGGGAGTGCGGGAGGACTAAAATTGAAGTGCCTTTTTCGGTACCCAAAAATGGTAAGTACGCGTCAAAAAATCGTTTCCGGCGTTTTTGACGATGCTCTATCGTTCTAAAGCATAAAAATACAAAAAAATTAAAAAAAGGCGAACGAGTTGAACAAAATATATTCAAAACTTGAGCTGTACCGGGGCCACCTTTTTTACCGGGGCCGGGGACTAGAAACATACCATACAATTCGGTCACATGACATCCCATGCTTGGATTTGTTACGTAATATGTGTACCCAGATCTCATTCGTTACATATATGTTAATAGCAGTAATAAAAAAATAATGAAATAATAATTATAAAGATAATCATGTAAGATAATTAAAAATAAATGAAAATAATTATAATTACTACGCGTATTACCTTTACTCAAATTAATGTTGATATTCAGTTGAAAAAATTTATCTGTCTCATGAGCATATCTTCGAAATTAAACAGACGAAATTATGACATTTATATTTTAAGAGGCATTGTGTGAAAACAATTCAATTTTCAACGATTCTATGCAGCAATATAAAGTGAAATGCACCCTCAATTACTAGAATTGCAGCAAGCAGACGTGCACGTGGAGGTTTGGGGGCATGACAAAATGACCTGTAGATACATGATAAGATTAATGTCAGAAACGAACAAAAGTCAGGGCTTTTTTTATGAAAATGATATAAATCGACCAGAACCTGGGAATTCGTGTGGTTTTCGCTTTTTGAACCTATCTGTTTTTATTTAAAATCATTCAAGCGGGAAAAGTCTTGATGAACTCCTGACCAGACTGACCCCGGACCGTAAATGCTATGCAAATGCGAATGCGACTGAAAGTTATGAGTCGATTCAAAATCAACAACGATTGTTGTTAGGTGCAAAGTTGTTGGCTTCATTGATTGAAAAAGTATCAATTCCATGAGTTTTACTGTCTCAAAAAATTAAATGCCCTAATCGTTGACATCTATAAGGAAATAAAAGTGTAACTGATACTGCAACTGCATCAGTTTCAATCATTTTCACTATCAATCGATGCAACAATTAGCACCTGGCAGGAATAATTAAAAATTTTTAGGCGATGCCAGGTACAGCTCCGTCAGCTAGTCAAAGCATGAGTATAAGGCGCGAAGCAGTGTTTTTTTGAACAAGGTCCCTTTGTACATTTACAAAGATGGTCCCCAAAAGTCTTTGTACACTCTGTACACACCAATTTCTGGGAACTATAATATGGTACAGTAGCGATTTTAGTATGGTAAAAACAGAGTTGTTCGATTTTTGGTAGTGTATTTTAGCTCATTTCTGGGTCTCTAAGGGCAAAAATCACTAAGAATCGTGTTAAAACGGCACGAAGCGCCGAAAAATTTGACATTTTTCTTTTTGAAATGTAATTTCTGCCATTATAAAGATACATATATAGAACACACAATTACTCATTTCGGCGCGAAGCGCCAAAAATTTCTGCGAATTTCAGACCTTTTTTGCAATTTTTGTCTTCCCAAAAATCTTTGAACATGTACAAAGGCGGTCCTGAAAAGTCTTTGTACATCGGGAAAAATCTTGCTGAATACAGAAAACCGTGGCGCGAAGCGCCGAATATTTGACACGTTTGAGCAAATAAATAGCTAAAAACGTTTAAAAACGCACCTTTTCTACAAAGTTTTAGGAAATTTTTGGAATGACGAATTCTGAAGAAAGTGAAAAAAATTTTATGGAGGTGGGGGAGGGGAATTTTTGGGGGTCTGCTGATAAGTAATACACACTTGGTGCATCATTTGCAGCGTCTCGAGCGGATAATCGCCTTTGGCCGTTTCGCCGGACAGCATGACGCAATCGGCGCCATCCAAAACAGCGTTAGCCACGTCGGAGCCCTCGGCCCGCGTCGGCCGCGGTTTTTTGACCATCGACTCGAGCATTTGCGTGGCGCAGATGACCGGCTTGCCGGCCCGATTGCACTTGGCAATGATCATCTTTTGGGCTAAAAAGACTTTTTCGGCCGGAATCTCGATTCCCAAATCACCGCGGGCCACCATGATTCCATCTGCCTCGCATATTATTTCGTCGATGCTGGTTTGAAAAAATCAAGAAAGATTTGAAGAAAATTTTGAAAAAGACATCGAGTTTTGAAAAATCGAAAAAATTTGGAATCAATGTCTTTCTATTTGAAATTCGATCAAATCGTACAAATTTCAATTGCATAGACTGACTTCCATCCGTTAAACGCATATATGCACATAAGGAGGATGAGGAGGGGGTATAACCACCGTTGAAGGGTCAGCCACACAGGTACTGTGTAGCGATTTTAAGCTGATGGAACGTTTTCTGCATCATTTTTTGAGAACAAAAACGGAAATAAATAATATCAAAATTTAAGTGCTTTTTGCTCAAAAAACGCCCGAAATTGATCAATTTCTATACTTTTTAGTGTTAAATGCGATATAATGCGGTCAAAATGGAATAAAAATGCTGTTAAATGCGGTATTACCACGAAAAAGCGTATTATAGGCTATTTTGACCATTTTTTTATTTGAAAAGCAGAAAATTGTAAACTCTAAATTTTCTGGTTTGGATTCCTGGAATTTACCCCTATCTGCTGACCCTGACATTGTGAACTTATGATGTGCAATATAGAAACAAGTAGGATCAACTCATGCTTCCGGCAACTCTTTTTTTGGAAATTTCACTAAATTTTACGATTTAGCTTCGTTTTAGGTTAAATCAAGGTGTATATAATATGTATGTACTATGTATGTAAATTTATTAATCATAAAAGTTCACAGAGTGAGTGAGTGCAAAGTTAACTCAGCCAAAAATTAGGAAAAATGAGGTAATATCAGGCAATTTTGGAAAATCGCAAGGTTTCTGACTATGTTTTAAAACTCAAAAACAAAAACTAATTTAAGAGTAATAGAATTAAATGATAAATATAATTAATACTTTTGATAATTATTGATAATCATTATATTATTGATAATTATTTTGATAATTTTGATAACACTTTTGAGCCATATAATGCTAAAACACTCTAATTGAACCATATTTAAAAAAACGTACCTGACAGAAAACAGCTATGTTTAACTATGTTTTTAGATTTTATTGAATTTTTTTAAGAAAGCATTGTTGTTGTTGTTGGATTATAAGTATAAGTAAGACGACTTATATAATATGGAATAACAGCTATTTCGGCGAATTAAAAACTTCGGCAATTTGTTGCACCTTAGATACATTATCTGATTAATCAACATACTATTATCACAAGCGATCTGCATCATACATGTGACAGCTTAAAATTTTGGGTGGGAGTCTCCGTCCATTTGTAGGAAGGGGGGTCAAATGACCTTCAATTTTTGGTTTTTGGCCTAAAACGACCAAAAAACACCTAAAAATGGCCAAAAAAGGCGAATTCTTCAAAACAAATAGGAGGAAGCCAGGGATCGACCGGGTACCCGGGCCGGGCCGGTCTTCAGGCATCCGGAAACGGGCCCGGGCCCGGTTTTTAGAAGCCGGGTC
This sequence comes from Mermis nigrescens, assembly GCA_036768485.1. Classification (NCBI taxonomy): domain Eukaryota; kingdom Metazoa; phylum Nematoda; class Enoplea; order Mermithida; family Mermithidae; genus Mermis; species Mermis nigrescens. The sequence goes on along the minus strand of JAVLUZ010000157.1, from coordinate 12,683,195 downwards.
CAAACTTAAATTATTATTTCTATTTAGCTTTTTTGGAAAATAGTTGTGCGCGCTCTGTTATCGATAGAATTAATTTATTTAAAACATACAGAAAATGTAATTGGAAGAAGTCAGAATGAGCATAGCAGCAAGTGCTGATTATTTGTAGACTAGATTATATAATATATTTTTGTTAATTACTCGCTCTCTGTGCTATTCTTTCTTTATGCGTTTTGTTTATTTCCTTAATGTTTATTTGTGCGCACTAAACTCAAGCCTTCTCACTTAATTATACGTTTATTTCCACCTTTTATCTCAGCATACTATCATGGTGAGGTTTCAAATAATTATTTTTAGAATTTCTGAAATCTCAAACCTGCTTTCCTAATTCCTCCCTGATGGAGACTGAACTTGTCAAAGGTTTGCGCTCAGCATTTTTCTTAAGATGTCCGAAGAGATTGTTCATTCGAGAAAGTGGGACTATGCCGTTTCAAAAGCTCGATTACTGGCTATTTTTTCATAACGGAGAAAAATGTTCGATTGCACACAAAATTAATACTCTTTTATCTAAGTACTACGCACATTTGAAAAGTTTTTATTTTCAAACAATAAGCTATATAATGAAAGGACTTCACAACATAAAATGCTTAATTTTTAATCAACTTCTTCATTTCTAACTGATTTCTAATTTCTTATCTTAATATCTTAGGTTCTTAATTTCTTAATTAAATAATGATCTTAGTTTGCTTCTCACGTTCTTTACTTTGAAAATAATGAAAGCAGCCAATTTTCTGCTCAAAAAGGACAACATTTGAATTGCGTGTACTGAACCATTATGTAGAACACTGTGTGTTTAGGGCATTGAAGGCAAAAATGAATGGAGCAAGAAATTTGAAATAATTTCCATGTCTCAAAGATTTACTTCGATTTTCACCTATTCTATCTCGTTTATACTATGAATCAATTTAAATGGTTTAGTAAATTTTTGGAGCTTCTTTCAATTTTTCTCGTGGCACGAACTCTCGCCGTGCACAACATGTAGATAAATTCAGACATTTTAATGAGAATAAATAAATGATTGACTTCTTAGTAACAAGAAACAGCTTTTTCAATTTTAAGGACAAAGGCTGATCTAGTAAACTGACATTATCACAAAATATCAATTGTGCTCCTAGAGTAAGTAAAAATTAAGATATCAGAAATTTTTAATTAACATACTGTGGAATACAATTTTCTGGAAACCTCGAAAAAATCAATAAAGAACTGTTTAATGCTTATCTACATCACGGTTTTTTTTTTGTACTCGGCAAAGATTTTTCCCGATGTACAAAGACTTTTCGGGACCGTCTTTGTACATGTACAAAGATTTTTGGGAAGACAAAAATTGCAAAAAAGGTCTAAAATTCGAAAAAATTTCGGCGCTTCGCGTCGAAATGAGTAATTGTGTGTTCTATATATCATTATAATGGCAGAAATTGCATTTCAAAAGTAAAAATGTCAAATTTTTCGGCGCTTTGCGCCGTTTTAAGACGATTCTTAGTGATTTTTGCCCTTAGAGACCCAGAAATTAGCTAAAACACACTACGAAAAGTCGAAGAACTCTGTTTTTACCACACTAAAGTCGCTGCTATACCATATTGGAGTGCCCGAAAATTTTATGTGTACAAAATGTACAAAGATTTTTAGGAAGACAAAAACTGTAAAAAGATGTAAAATTCCCACAATTTTCGGCGCTTCGCTCGAACTGATAAATTATTTGTCCTATATATCTTTAAAATGGCAGAATTTGCATTTAGAATGGAAAAATGTCAACATTTTTCGGCGCTTCGCGCCGTTTTCAGATAATTTTTAGTAATTTTTGGCGTCAGAAACCCATAAATTAGCTATAATACACTACCAAAGATCGGAAACCCTGTTTTACCACAGTAAAACCGCTACTTTTACTATATTATAGTAAAACAAAAATTTGCATGTACAAAATGTACAAAGACTTTTGGGGACCAGCTTTGTACATGTACAAACGGACCTTGTACAAAAAAAAAACACTGATCTACATATATTTTCTAAAACGTCACTGTAATATGGCAGAAAATGCGTAATTTAGCACTTATGCAGAAAGCTTCTAATGATATTAATTAAAAATTAGAGAGATTACTTCCCGTATGTCGGTAAAAATTTTAAGCCCGGGCCCGGGCCCACTTCTTTTCGGGCCAGGTCATTCGCTGGGGGAAGCGTCAAAAATTTGCAGACTTTGGGGATTGGGGACGACCAACGTTATGTACATTTATGAATTCTGCGTACTTTTCAATGCCTTCGTGATTTTCAATTTTAGCAATAATGTTTATGTTGCTGCCTTCGGATCCTAGCACTTGTCTAATAGTTCTAATACCATCCGCATTGCGAATAAACGAAGCGAAAATAATGTCGACCTGCAATAAATCTAAAGTGTTACTGTTCCGCTCTGGAAACAATATTTAAACTAGAAATTGAGCAAAATATGATCACAATGGCAAACGAGAAGCCAATATTGGGTCAAACCTTACGCTTTGTATAATATTTGATCGCTATATAAATATATGCAAGTTGAGTGAGAATCACTCAGTTAATCTACTAGAAAACTTGCTTTTGCCTAATTTCGAAATCGGAACCTTGCATACCAAATTTATTATTACCTATATGTATTAACAGTCATGCAAGATCATAAACTACAAATAATAGCATGTATTTCGACCTGTTAGCATAAAGTCATTCCGAGGAATGTAGTCTAAAAACAAAAAACGTTCGCAACTTCATGTTTCGAGTTTGCTTCAAAATTCAGGAAAAAACTAAGAAAAATTTCCTAAAGTAGTTTATATTAGATATACGACTATAATACTTAACGACATCGACTCCGTCATTTGAAAGAACTTTAAACGTATTTTAGATATTGATGAATAAAATGCAATTTCCGCATAAAAGCGAATAACTGATTAGAGGAGCAAACGCTGAGAGTTTTGCACAAGTGTTTACGTTGATTGCAGTGATATCAATTTTAGTATCCTAAAATATGAAGAGCTTTAACCGATAAATTTTGATCAGTGTGCCTTATATATTGTTTTGATCTGTTTGAATAGATTTTGATCATTTTTTAAATTGCAGTAGCTTCTAGACGCAAGAAGTTAAAATTTCGAATTTTCGCCGAACAAAAAGTTAGCGATCAGCAACCGTTCAATTCCAACTTAATACTTTAGATGTAAATAAGCAAATTTTCCATTCTTAGGACCATTTAAAAAAGTGTGCCTGAATCCTGAATAATTTTTGCGACTTAAGATACACGATAGTTTGTCATTGAAATTATGTCTTTTTATTTTGCAAGATAGACCCTGAATTGTTCAAACTTGTGGGCTGTTAAGCATTCATTAAAATTGCTCTAACCGCGGCAAAGAGCTGATTTATTGTATTTTCATGGTGGCGACTTTGTAAAATAAAAAGGCACGAGTCGAGTCCTATACAGACGTCTTTTTTCTTTTAAATGGCACGGATCACAATAAGATTAAATTCTTTTGTGCAAGCAGTCCTGAAAATTCGCAAATCTGACTTATTTCAATAAAAGTAGCAAATTTCAAGGAATGTACATATACTACGAAAAAATCATTAAAACACGATTGCTGCAATCATATTACTAGATCCACATGTAATGCATGGTAATAAAAGGAAGATTGAATTGTATTTTACCTAAAAGTAAACTAAATATTTTGCACTAAATCGTAACCGAAATCTGTCCCAACGATCCATTTATTTATCCCGATTTACATCATTTGAAATATACTTTAAGCAGATTTATCAAGCAGTCTTTTGCATTCACGAAGTATATACTTGTTGACTGATATAAATCAGTGCAAAAATTTGTGCACTACACTATGTACATACAATGCAAACGGCTCTAAAGTTCTAAGAGGAAAAAATCGAATTTCACTGCAGTTGAATAATAAAAAAGTCAAAAATGAAGGGCGGTCCAATAATGAGCACAAGAATTATTCCAGTATCAGATTACTGAATCGATCGGGGATAAAAAATATGGCGCAAAATGTATAAGATTAAGTTGGCAAAACAGGGCAAGAACACGTAGACTTCGAATAAAAAATTTAGCATTTTTTGTTATTCATTAGCAAGAAAAATCAAATAGCTGATAAGATGTGAACGGAAAAAAATTAATTTCATTTATGAACGCCTTATGCACTTAAAAAATCACTCAACTACATAAAATCGCATCAAAGCAATCAATAAGGCTAAAAATATGATGCAATCTTATCCTTGATTGGATTTTTACGGATCATTCTGTAAAAAGATAGATTGAAAACGTACGCCTTGCTGAATGCCGAACTTCAAATCTTCGATATCCTTTTTGGACACAGCTAGCAAATCGACCGGCGTGCCGGGCAGGTTGACGCCTTTCTTGCTACCAAGCATTCCACCATTCTCGACTTCGCATAACAGCGAATCCGCCTCTGTGAGAAAGTGATATTACTCTAACATTGTTAAATGTATAAAAAATTTAAACGTATTTAAATTTATTTTATTCGCTTAATTTAATTATTTTATTTTATTCATTTAATTTATTTTACTTATTTAAATTTAATTCATATCCTCATTACTAAAGTATGTCTTTACCACCTGATTTGTCGCTATTTTGCAAATAGTAATCGATGGTTTATGTTTTTACTTATTAATTTGAAGCTTCAAGAGGTCTAGTCATAAGGTAAAGGAAAAGGTAATGAAAACCTCCTTGCTGTTCAAGCTCAATGATGCGTAAAGATACATATAAATGAGGAAACAATAACGCTGAAGTATTATTATTAAATAAATAATAATAAATAATAAATAATATTATATAAAATCAAGTAATAATACATATACCTACATATGTAGCAACAATATAAATATCAATATGCAAGCATGATAAGATATAAAAAGTACAGTATCAGTGACACGGATATTATCTCAAAGTGGAGCAGCGTTTTATTTAGCACGACCCCCCCATTAGCTCTAGTGCTAATAAAAATTTTCCCATTAACACAGTATAACTTACATTAGCACACCAGTTTTTTACCTGTGCAATACCTATAATGTCAGTAAGGCACGCCCTTCCCTTTTTAACTTAGCTGTTTGAGAATACCACGATATTCTGCAAATCAATGTTTTTCGATCAATGTTTTGGCTAGATTTAAATAAATCAAGAAATTTATGCTAAATCACAATTATTGGCTTCCTAATGCTCAATAAAGGCAGAAGATGACACCTTTATAGCTATTGCAGCATAAATGATCTTCATAGGGGTTTGGGGAGTTCACCCCCAGAATTGGCGATTTTTCGAAAGTACCCGGAAAAATTTCTAAAAATTTGTAGAAAAGGTTTTTTTGAACTTTTTTAAAGGTTTTTATGCTTTAGAAAGATAGAGCATCGTCAGAAACGCTGAAAAACGATGTTTTGATGCGTATCTACCATTCTTGGGCCCACAAAGGCACTTTATAATTTAACCCCTCCAGAATTCCCATGTTGTGCATGTATGTATTACAGCATGACAAATGATCATGCGGTTGTCATAAATCTGACAACAGACGCCACTGCTGGTACTATAAAAATCGTGAGATGGAGACATACCTATTAAACAAACAAAGATACATTTTTAACGAGACGGAAGATATACATACTACACTACATTCTATAGTCTGTTTCACAAAACGCTGGGCATTATTATAGAAAATATCTCCAGCAATAAGCCGACAGATAGCGATTATAGCACTGATCTGATAGATAATTATCGTCATACATGTAACGACTCGAAATTTCGAATAAGTGGGAACCCGGCCACTATGAGGGGGAGGTAAACTACAGTGGTCGACCGGGCTCAGCAAAAATACCGGGCCCGGTCCAGGTCTCCGGGCTTGGTACCGGGCCCGGGCTTATATATTAACAACATGCCTTGCTTCCAATATAATGCTATGCATAACGAATTCGCGGAAATATTCAGAAAATTCGAGAAAATCGCTGGTGGATTTATAGGGGCGGCCGCCCCCCTCCGTCGTCAAGAAATATTTGGGTGCAATGTAGATGTGTATTATTTTAATGATTTTAGCCATTGATTTCTGAAATTTTTCCGATGCTTCGCGCTGGGATAGTACTCATTAATGACATTTACTGACTCACTTGGCCCTCTTAAAAACTTAAACTTACGTCAAAAGAGTAGTTTTTGTGCGGAATAAAGATTTTGTAGCTCTTGGAATATTTTTTAGAATTTTTTACTTTTTTTGCACCAGGAATAATTCTGGCTATTAAAAGACAGCAAAAACCCGGTACTTCAAGCGTAATGTACAAACTTTTGGACAATGCTTGACACCCAAAAAATTTCGGGTCCGCCCCCTGTCAAAAAAATCCTGGATCCGCCACTGAAGAAAATCAACAAAGTATAGTCAAAATCTGAGTGGTGCGAAGCGCCTAAGAGACTTTTGAGCTATAAAATACAAATAGCTATAAACGCTTAAAGTAATACAATTCTTTTTTGTGGAAAGTTCTTAATTCTGGACGAGGGGTGTGAACCTCCCCCCACCAAACCCCTGAAACTTAGCTTACCCATCCCTCAAAGTCAGAAATTCTTCACCTCCAATTTTCAGCAGAAATATGTTTTATCGCCATTTTTGGCGAAAAATTAACAGTGATCAACAACCCCCCGCCCCCTAATTGCAATAACAACGTTTTACAATACAATATCGCGCAATTTCATTATCAGAACGCACGGTTTGAAAAAGCACAAGGTTCCATGTCGATATTTAAAGGAAATAGAGCATTAAATTTATGCATTCAGACATAACAGCGACTATGATATGATCGGATAGAAGATATGCTATTTGAGTTTTAGAACTCAAAGTATAGCGTACATTGACGTCAGTTGAAATTGTGTAGTGTATAGGATAGGACACATATTGAAGCGTCGTATAGAAGATGCATGTACATATGACAGTTGACAAGGATATGATTATGAGCAGGTGGGCAGAAATAGGGGCTGAATCCGATCCCGGGGGGCACGCCGCCAGTTCTGACCGTAGCGACTCGAGCAAACAAACTTGAGACCCGAGCGCTCACTTAAGTAAACAGCAGTGCGTAATAAATTGCGCTTCGGGCTGACACTCGTCGGTCGACCAATTATGCGTCCGGTACTCAGTCATAGCCGTGCCTAGGGGGTGCGAACTGTGCGGCCGCACAGGGCCGCTAAAATTATGGGCCGCTAAAAAAGTTGTAGTGCATGCCGTATAGAATTCATTTTTTGGCGGCCCTCTTACAATAATTCGATACATACGTTCAAAAGGATCGATTTTTCGACGTTCTAATGCAAACACAGTCAGTTAAAAATCTTTACTTGCATTTTTAAGAGAACGCTGACTGAGCTATACTTGTTCTCATTTTTCAGACATATTGTTGATTTTTCTGTTGCAATAATGTGTGTCCAGAAAATTGAGTTCGAAAAGGCTAAAATGTCAAAATTTTCCGGCGCTTTGCACCGAGCCATAGATCAAATGAATTTAAAAGCTTGAATCAGCTGAAATAATCTAGCACTTCACATCACTAGTAATTTAATGCACTATTTGTTCATTGAATGAAAGTGCGCATGCTTGTTGAGCATAAAACTAAAAGTGCGAAAATGATTGTGTACCAGTTAGTCTATTCTTTGCTTTTTTGTCTTTCTTTACAAGGACACAATCCTATTTTAAATGAAAGAAATGGCCAAATTTTCTTATGTTTTTGTGCATTTCCTGTTTTCTGAACTGCATCTTCTTAATAAGAAGGCCACAAATGGGCCTGAAAAGGGTAAGAACAAAAACTTCAATTTATACATTTTTCTATATCTTATTGGCAGCGACCCGTTGCTGCGCTATGTAATTAGCAGAGGTCGAAAAACGCATTTCAGCTCAGAAGTTTTGTGAGATGTAAGAGTTCATCAATTTTGAGTGTTTTTGGGCTCCATTCAGGACCGAAATTCGGCCGTTTTTGCGAAAATTTTAACGTTATTATTTTACATTAAAATGCTTTTTTACAAAATTTGTAGGGACTCTGTCCCGGACCCCGCAGGGAACGCTTGACCGCGCCACCTAAGACCCCCGCAGCATATGTGGGCAGCAACAAAATCCCGGGGGGGGTAGGTGCAAGGTTTTTTAGAGGTCGAAAAATGGTCTTAGAAATGATGGTATGGCTAAGAAATACCGTTTTCAAGGTTTCTCATTGAGCACTACCCACGAATACCAGCTTTAAAAACATGGGAAGATGATGAATCGCTCAAGTCATGCACATGGACCAGACATGTACACTGAGCTAAAAGTTCTTGCTCGATCAAGTCCAAATGAATTAACTTCGCCACTAGCTACTCTTAAATATCTACCAAATGACTTCCAGGATGTTTTCCCGAACCTTATAATTGATTTCAGAATTTTACTTACAGTACCTATTGCTGTGGCCTCAGCAGAACGTTCCTTCTCGGAACTGAAATTAATAAAGACATATTTGCGGTCAACTATGACTGATTCTCGTCTAAGTGCACTAGCGATCATTTCAATTGAAAAGGATTTATCATCTTCGTTAGATTTTTTGCAATTGATTGACCAGTTTGCCGCTCAGAAAGCTAGGCAAGTGTTATTTTGTAATAAAGCACGTCATCATTCACGAAATAGGTAAATTATTTGAGAAAAAACATACGATACCTACTAAAAATAATGTAGCACAATATTTTGTTAGTAAATTTACAGTAAGATGCTAACTGCGATCATATAGGTACATATGTAAAGGATATACATAAGTGATAATTATGATGCCTATAATACCAGTTTTAAAAATTATGGGGGCCGCCAAAATAAGTTTCGCCCAGGGCCGCTAAACCTCTAAGCACGGCCCTGCTCACACTAATGCGCCCGACTAGGGGAGCATTTTTTTGAACACAATTTTTTTGCAGAGCGAAAATCAAATTTTATAGTTTAGTTCTTCGAGCTCATTGTGAAGCAAGAAAGTATATAATAAAACAACATATTTCATTCACTCTGGAAAAAGTTGACTTATTTTAAATTTTGAGAGCACTTGACATTTATATTGTCCATAAAAGTTGAATATTTCAAAATAATACTCAGCCAACAGCGTCAACATGAAAAACTACCACCATTTGTCAACGAACATTATACATAGAAGCACACGCATCGCAAAAATCGTTGAACAATCGCTCCTACGCGGATCAAGACTGTTGGAGATGATACAATCTGGACGGCTTGAACTATGCTACGTTACTGAACCATTTCGACCAGTTTCATCAATCCGGCGGACAATTCGACCCATACGCAGAACATCGAATCTCAATGGTCTTAGGCTAAACGGGACCTTAGACGAAGGGTTGGACGAATGAATACGGCGACTTATGAAGGGTTTCTGGTCGAATAATTTTGGCGCAGTAAGTTTGATTCGATGAAGCGATTGTTCAACGATTTTTGCGATGTAGTAGTCAGCATATGATATTCGTTGAAAAATCGTGGTAGTATTTCATGTTGACGCTGTTGAAGCTTAGTATTATTTTGAAATATTCAATACTTATGGACAAAATAAATGTCAAGTGCTCTCAAAATTTAAAATAAGTCAACTTTTTCCAGAGTGAATCAAATGTTGTAATATTATATATTTTCATAGCCTCATTTTTCACGATGAGCTCGGAAAATTGAACTATAAAATTTGATTTTCGCTCTGTAAAAAATTGTGTTAAAAAATGCTCCCTGGTCGGGCAGCACACTGAAGCACCAGACGCATAATTGGTCGACCGATGAACTCAGCCCAGCGTCATTCATTGCGCACTTTTGTTCACTTAAGTGAGCGCTCGGGTCGCTAATTTGTTTGCTCGAGTCGCTCCGGTCAGAACTGGAGGTGTGCCCCCCAGGATCGAATTCAGCCGATATAAGACAAATGTATTTTAATAGAATCACAGGCTATAGCAAACACATAAGAAGTACGGACAACATCTAAAATAGTAAACGTCTAAAATATTAACGATAATAATTTGAGGCCCGGTGATTTTCAGCCGGGCCCGAGCCTGCTATGAACGGACGGGCCCGGGTACCCGGTCGATAAATGGTAAACGACCTCCAATTTTTGGCTAAAAGCAGCCTAAAAACACTTAAAAACGGCCGAAAATTTTTTCTAAAAAATCGAGGGGACATCGATCAAAAATTTCTAGCTCTGGGGGAAATGAGGGGACGACCATTACCAACTTTAAGTGGGAGATTCTCCTATCCCTAATTAATGTATGATTATCGTAATCTGCTTGCTTGCTGTTGATGAAAATTCTTGAAATTTATGCTCCAAGTTATGTGAAACAGACTATAAATTAAGCATAAAAATCTAGTTTACCACACTGTAGGACGATTAATGAAATGAGTCCATCATCGATGAAGATTCTTGAGCCAGGTTTCATCACCTTGACAATATTCACATAGTCGACGTAGACATTAACTGAAGTGCAGCTGTCCTTGACCCTTTCGTCAGTCGTCACCCTCAATTTTTCACCCTTTTTCAATTCAACCTCCGCATTCACACCCTATGATGAAATCTAATAATTTCATGCTACGCATTTGCAAAATTTGCACACAAGTCCAATTAAGGAAACTCCGTGTAATGCAATACTATTCTAGAATTTTTGTGATGCTTTGCTTGCTATCTAATCAGCCCAGACTTGATCTAGACTTAATAAATATATCAAAACTATACGTTTAACAATATTTTTTTTGTTATAAATTTCACTAATTTTTCATTACAAAGCTCTGAAATCGAGTTTAAAAATGCAAAAAACTTCAAAATCTTTCACACTAGCCCTCGTAGAAAAACCAATCATATAAATAGTCTAAACAACAGAGTTCCCGTACCTGATTTTAAAACGAAGCTGACATTTTTTATTTTTTTAGAATTCTTCTCCGCCACTGAAGAGAGCTCGGCGAGAAACGCTGAAAAATTCTTTAAGCTTTGTCTAGCTCCTCATGGTTCTCGAATGGAGATATTTGACTACGAAAATTTTTAACTCCGTTCGAAATAAAATCTTAATGACGGCCACAGCCAAACATGATTTGGAAATTCTGGGGCTTTCACCCCCAGAAATTTTTTCACCCCTCCCTCAGATTAATTTGCAATTTTCCATAGGTTTTCAAGAATATCCCTAAAGATATGTAGAAAAGGTGCTTTTTTAATCTTTTTTAGTTATCTGTTCGTTTAGGTGTCAAATTTTCGGCGCTTCGCACCATATACTCATATTTAAATAAATTTTGTTCAATTTGGCTATTTTTCATTTTTTAAAAATGTTTTTATGCTCTAGAAAGATAGAGCATCGTCAGAAACGCTAAAAAACGATGTTTTTGACGCGTCCCACCAAATTTTTGGGCTAAGGAAAACACTTTGACATTTCTAAACCCTCTCCCTCCCAGCATTCCTATGCTGTGCATGTCTAGTGACGGCTCTGCACTAGAGCCAGTAGCAAAAGAACTCACCGCAGCCCAGATTCCCGTCCTGATTTCTGGGCCTTTTGTGTCCAGCGCAATCGCAACAACACGAGGAGGATGAGTGAAGTTGGCTACAGCCGCACGAACATTTGTTATTGCTGCTGCGTGATACTAAAATGTGATAAGTGTGATAAGTGCTAGTCGTGCGGTAAAATAAATGATGCCAGTTCAAGATTGACTGGGTTATGCAGTAATCAAGGCGAAAACATTAGAAAGCAAGAAATGCAATACAGTAAATTAATATGTACGACTTCCAAGCACGTTGCTCTGGGATGATAGGGACTAGCCCCTCCCGATTTTGAAAGTACGATCATTTTTAGCAAGAGTCTACCAGAGTAAAAAATTGAAAGCTCTTGACGTGTATTTGATAGAACTCAAGAAAACATTCTAGCATGCTTTTGAGCTAAGAGGCCCTGCGAATATGTCAAAATTTTCCGACAGCTCGAATATAATATTGAGAAATCATTTGCGTGACCATTTTATAGCGTCGTCTTCGAATACGTTGAAATCACAATGATTTTTTAATTTTTTAATTTTTTCTCCAACATGTAGAGCTCACTAAAGAACGCTGAAAAATACTATTATTTTTATCCACCTGCAAGTAGTTTTTGAGCTATTTGACTTCAAATTTCAGTCCACCAAATTCAGAAGGCCAGCTACGTGCCCGATGACTTCTGTCTGTAATCCTTCATATTATACATAAACCAAGTATGTAATTGTTGAGACAACAAATTAAAATGCTTTCAAGTAATGGCAATTCGAAAACGACATAAAGACGCCGGCGTCACACCTTAAAGTGTCCGGTACCTCGAAGTGTTCGGCCGGACACTTTACGGTACCTCACAGTGTCCGAGTTTACCTCAAAGTGTCCGGTGTATCAAGCATTACCCCAAAGCGTCAAAACTTTTTTGCTAATAAATCAGACCAATAAAAGGTGAACGAAACCGGGATGGTCGTCAGTTGCTGTACTAAACGAATAAAAATATGAATTTTGTGATAGTACGACAGTATGGGAATTCTGGGGAAGGGGTAACCGAAAAAATTTTATAAATCGCCTTTTTTCGGGCTAGAAAACGATAGGTGCATTACTTTCAATGATTTTTTTGAAAAAGTCAACAATTCTGGAGAGTCAGCAGCCATTCTGAGAGGGTCGCACCCCCAAGAACATTCGGGTAGATTCCATTGGTAAGATAAAACACAATCTGATCGCCTTTTAATGCGCCCATTTATGAAGCAACAATCTTTCAGTTAACAGCCGTAATTTCAGATCGCGCGAATTGGCTATGCTTGTAGCTTTTATTATGAATTTTGTTAACCGCTTTTTTAGCGATTCGAAGGCTTCAGAGCAAATCACAATGTTCGAGAAACAAAAGGGTGGCCCAAAAATGATGTCCTGAATTAAAGCTTCCAAGGTCCAAGGTACTTTAGCACGAAAATTCTCAGAATGATTTTTGTGACCCGTCTAATGAGTATAAAATTGTGTAAACAAAGTTATTTACGCATTTCAGTTAATTGCTACTAATCCGTGCAACAATGTTATTTATGATGCAGAAAAACAAACAAAAGGCGACCCGGACACTTGAGGTAAACTCTGACACTTTGAGGTGGATCAAAAATTACCTTAAAGAGTCCGCCGGACACTTTGAGGTACCTCAAAGTGTCTGGCCGGACACTCTGACACCCGTTATGATACCGGCGAAGAGACAGGGGCGAGTCTCGCGCAACTTTATGCTTGCAAAAAAGCTGCAATTATATTAAGAAGACTAACAAACAATTGCTCGTTAGAATCTAGGCTCCTGAATCACTATTGAATAATGTTCAAGAATGGTGTTCTGATTCGCTTCGTGAAGAATTTACAGTGGTCGCCATGAAAGATGACGCACCATCACCCTCAGAATTATAATGGATGGTGCGTCGCGAGCGCCACATTACGTCCATCATGCGCCATCATCTCTTTTTCTATTCAGCGCCATTAACCTCCATCATCCCGTTAATCTGGCGATGCGGACGGCGCAACCTAGCTATTAATAGCACCAACAAGAAGGAAGCGCGCCAGCATTCACGTGCGCGCTTCCTTGTTGGCGCTATTAATAGCTAAATTGCGCCGTCCGCATCGCCAGATTAACGGGATGATGGAGGTTAATGGCGCTGAATAGAAAAAGAGATGATGGCGCATGATGGACGTAACGCGGCGCTCGCGACGCACCAACCATTATAATTCTGGAGGGTGATGGCGCGTCATCTTTCATGGCGACCACTGTAGTTCTATTTATTGCCCACAATACTTGACTATTTGAGTCTAATTTTCAACTAACCGACTAATACACAAATACATGTAATCATACATGTAACAGTGGGGAATGGGGATCCCCTAATCAGAGTTGGGGATCCCCTAATCACAGTTGGTCGTCCCCCATTCCCCAAAAGCCAGAAAATTTTTGAAACCCCCATTTTTGGAAAAAAACCGAATTTTTAGGCCGTTTTAGGTTTTTTGGCCAAAAGTTGGAGGTCACTCGCCACCCCCTTAAACATGGCCATGGACCCCACCCGAAATTTCGAGCTATTATATTCATGCATTATACATATGTAATCTAATTATTGTATGAATGAAGGCGCACTTCTAGTACCGGACAAATTTAGAGTCGGTAGTTCACCGGGTGAAGTGGGGGCCTATTTGCTCTCTATTGGCGCAATAAAGTTATGAGATAAAAATAAATTTACTGACGAGATAAAAATAAATTGGTCTTTTATACCTTCATTAATAAATATAGAAAATAAACAAGATATTAAAAATGGAAATAAAAATATAAAATATAAAAAATAAATTATATAAATTAATAAAAAGGTGTAACTTATTGGCTGTCTCAGCAGTCTGAAGGGCACATTTTTAGCTAAGGCAAATAAGTATTTTCATAGGCAACAAAGAAGCAATAACATTATTTTCAAAATTTTCAAGGAAAAACGGTTAATGGCAATTTCAAAGACTATTCAGCAAATATGCGTGAAAATTTTCGGCATTTGCGCCAAGTTTCTTCAATAGATAGATTTGTTGTGTATGTATTTCTCGAGTGCGTGAATGCAACGAATTGAGCAGTCTCGAGTCTGAATTCCTCAAGTGGCTTCTGTTCATAATTGATATGTAATAAAATTTTTTCATAACATCTCACAAAAATTTCGTAAAAATTTATTTTATCAGAAATAATTAATAAAATAAGGATTCTTGGGACTATTTTCCACTAAAACTTAATGCACCGCCACACCTCATGAGAATCTTAAATCCCAATTTCATTTGACAATTAGTAAAGACAAAATATTTTTGGTTTCAAGAACATTTATTAAATTCCAACACAGCAGCATAAAAGAAGCTTAAAAAACTCGCTGATAATTTTTTTTGTAACTTTGTAGTAACCATCTGTTCAAGAATTTCAAGTCCCGCCCAAAAATAAACAAATGAAAAATTCTCGGCATCCACATTTCCATAATAGAAACTGGTGGCAGTACAACAGCTGATTCAATCATTCATATTTATTACCTCGTGACTGCCATGAGAAAAATTTAAACGAGCCACGTTCATACCGGCCAATATCATCTTCTCAATCATTTCTATCGACATGGAAGCCGGACCTTAAATAGACAGTCAATGAAGAATAGATTATAGATTAGATTAGATACCTTAGAGATTGAATAGATAGATTAAAGATAAAAGCAGATTAGATAAGATAAACTTAGATTAATATTTAAGGATTAATGAATAGCGGTAGTAGATTTAATATTTAAGCATTCTCTGAAGCATTTTGTTATTTAAGCATTTTTTATTATTTTCATTTTTCATTTTCATTCTCATCATTTTTTCATTTTTATATTTCATTTTTTTCATTTTTCATTTTCATTTCTTAAGCTTTTTCATTTTTATACTTTTTCATTTATCTAAATAGCGCAGTAGTAAATTTAAATTTAAGTATTTTTCGGCTTATACATACAGCTTGTTCTTGTCATCAAAGACAAACTGCCTTCAAGGCATGGTTTTAACGACATGCTAACAGTAAGTGTGTAATAAGTGTTCTGCAATGGCATGCATTCCATACATATGTATGTATAAGTAAAACATCTACCATAGCCTCCAAGCACACAATGGCGGATCTAGAATTAGCATTAAGGGGTAGGGGGCGGTTGAACGATTTTTACCAAAATATTTAAAAAGTAGGTCCAAAAAATTCGTCGCTCACGTATAAAATAGCGTTCATTGCCGTTTTACGTTGTTTAGATTAATTAAAAATAGTTCTAGTGCAAAATTTTGCCAAAAAAATTTGGATTTTTGAAAATATCACGCTAAAAAAATTATTATATCTCTTTACGTTAAGCAAAAGTCGGGCAAAATCACTAGGAAAATTTTGAAATTTAGGCAGAAGGACATTCAGAGAGACTTAGATTACCGCTCAATTTCCCTTCAGAATTGTTTTAGGAATCATAAAAATCTTTGTTGCTACACAAACCAACTCCTGGCGCAAGAAAATTATTTCGAGGCTGCCATGAAAGCAAACAGAGCCATTAATATGTTCCATAGGCATGAAACGCCAGAAACATTTAAAAAATTAAGATCATTGATGGCCAAAAATCATTACAAATCACAGATCCATTGTTTGTTCATCTCGTCGGCTATGTTAGGCCCATAGGGAGGAAGGGCGGCGCCCCCACCCCTTAAATCAGTCCCAGTTGAAAATCTGCCTCAGCACAACCGTACTTAATACTCATATAACAGAGATATCTTCCAAACTATAGCACAGCAATGATAACGATTTGTAGTTATTAAGTTATAAGGTATGCACCATCATCAATACGATAGGCAAATTAGACATTGTCATAAAGTGATTCGTGTTACTGGTTAATTTGAAGTAGTGATGTCCTGGGCACCGGCACTGGCACCGGCACCGGCAGCGGCACCGGGCTGGTGCTAGGCTGGTACCGGCGCCGGTGCCGTTGCTAGATAAAAAGAGAAAAATTAGTGTACATAAAAAGAATAATTGAAGCTCATTTATCACCAATTTAATTAATAAAGGCGCAAAAAGGTAGCATTTTGTTAATAAAATCTTCTGATTAGCATAGTGAAGCATTTTGACTGAACTTCAGAACAAGTCTTCGAGTTTTAAAAATGAATTATTCATTTAACGAAACACATCTTATTGAAAACATCAATTAACAGCAAGAAGCGTGGACACTAATGAATAAAGTAAATTAAAATTAAAAACATCGACATATAGAGTAGAAAATTCTTCTAATTCAACCATCTGTAGGCAAGAAGGATGAGTACTACAGAGTAGTTTTCAACTTAATTTCATCAAATCCATTTTTATTTTTACATTTCGTGAGCAGAAGACCGTAAAACGCAGCTAGAATTTTAAAACAGTGTTTACGCAAAACTTTTTCCTGCAAATAATTCAGAAAAAGCTTGTTAAAACTTTGTAAATGAACTTCTATGTAAGTCTTTTGCATTACTAATATATCCCATGTTTGTTTTCAGAGGCTTTTTGAAAATGTGAAATGATAAACTCGAATAATTTAAGCTCAAAAAGTTTTTGTGGCTATTTTCATGTTTGTTTCTTACTAGTTGAATATTTAACTAATGCACTAAAACCAAATTTCGATTTGACTAAATATCAACTACTGCACAAGCCAATCTTGATTGCGCTACACTTAAACTTATAATACACTATTTAACTTTTATTTTTCTTCGAATTTCAATTTTATTACAATTTTTTGTTTGTTTAATGCTTAAGTGAGAAAATTAATATGTATTCATAAATTAAAAATAATGAAGTCGTTACTAGCCAAATGAAATTTTGCCCTTAATATGTATATCCGGTGAAAAATAGGTACAAATTTAACCCTTTTTGAGGAAGCATAGTACACTATATAATATGCTAATGTAGCACCGGCGCCGGTACAGGGGGTACCGGCACCGGCACCGGTAAAAAAGCGGCACCGGATATCACTAATTTGAAGTATCTATTTTTTATTCGAAAATGTGTTCCTATATTCTTAAATGCCAACTTCCCTTAAACGGAAAAATGTAATGGCGTGCGACCATACATGCACAGCATGGGAATCTAAGAAGGGGGGTGAAATTTAAAAGTGCCGTTTTTAGGCCTAAAAATGGCAGGTACGCGTCAAGAATATCGTTTTCGAAGTTGTTGACGATGCTCTATCTTTATAGAATAAAGAAATATAAAAAGTTTCGGAACAAATCAAAGAAGTCGAACAATTTTAACAAAATGTAGTCAAAACATGAGTATATGGCACAAAGCGCCAAAAATTTGACACTTTTGAGCAAATAGATAGCTAAAAACACGTAGAAAAGCACCTGTTTTACGAATTTTAAGGAAATTTCCGGGAACTTTCGGAAAATCACGAATTCTAGTGGGTTATTTCTACGGGGGTAAAAAGTTTTCTAAGGGAGGAGGTGAAAACTTCCCAACTTCTCCCCAGATCATGTATGCCTGCGACCATATATGTTCTTAGAGCGGCGGTTAGCCCTCAATAGCTACTGACTCTAAAGTAAAATAGCTGCGGTCAGGGTCGAATTTTAAGCGCTTCGCGCCATGTACTAATTTTTTTCGATTATATTCTGTTCAATTTACATATATACTTCAATCTTTTCAAATTTTTCCGTTTCATGTTTCAATAATTTGAAAAGAACGAGCATTTTTAAAACGTCAACAAAACAGCGTATCTGGCGTGTACCCTTCCTTTTTTAGTCCAAAAAGGTACTTTTTGAAAATTTATCCCCCCCTCAGAATTCCCATGCTTTACATGTATTGTATCCCACTGATCAAGGCGGTATTTAAGGGAGTGGAGAGAAAGGCGGCCGCCCACCTTAGTCCTAAAAAAATTTTTGACAAGTAAGATAATGAATGCATGGAAAGATGAAAAATTGATCCTGTTTGCCATAAAATTCTCAAATTCTCGGCGATTCACGTGAATGTGAAGTAAATTTTATAGTTTTGCCTCAGGCGGAACCAAAAAATGGCACTTTCAATCTATCTAAGGAAAAGAATTTTTTCAAAAAAATTCGAATTTATTAGCTTAACAAGGAAAGAACGTGTTAAAAAACATCGGAAAATGCGGTTTTTACGCGTTATCCCCACGAAGATTACGAGATATCAGGAAATTTATCCTGGGTTCACCCCATTGACCGGATCCTGAGTGCGGGCCTGCCTCTGATACAAGGAATAACGCACAAAACCGTATTTATACCTAGTGTGCATATGATGCCGGTCTTGCGAACGAAGTGCAGCGGTTCGCTGATTGATAAGTTGCAGAGGTGCTCAAGTTGGGTAGCATCCGGTATACTTTTTAGTTGTTGCTGCTGGAAAAAGTAGGAGCCAGCGTGCTCTTCTTCTATCGTAAACCTGCGACGCAGGGTTCCCCGTGTATGCGTTGGCCCCTGGAACGATTTCAGAGGGGCCAGACAATCAGGTGTATCCTAAAATAAGCAGGTCACCAATCGTTAAAGCCAGATATTAATCTAGAGCGAGTGTCATACATGCATGCACATATAGGAGTGAGCGGGGGTCACGCATGCACATAGGGAGGGGTGAGGGGGGTATTTCCCCCGCTAAATGGTCCAAAAGTTAGGTACCCTTAACAGTTTGAGTCAAAAATAAAGTATTTTCAAGCGATTTCGAAAACGCAATTTGCTGTAGCAAAAATCCTGGATTTTGCCCCCAGACCCCAAATTAGCGATTTCAGCCCCTCCCCGGCCAACCTGACCTTACGCATCTATAGGGGGAGACCAGTGATCGACCGGGCTCAAAAATACCGGGCCCGGTCCCGGGCCCGGGCGTTGCTGCCGGGCTTGGTACCGGGCCCGGGCCCGGGCTTATATACTAACAACATGCCTTGCTTCCAATATAATGTTATGCATAAGATACATATTTAGACCGATTTTACATTTGTTATTTGTCAAACGCAAGGCTTACTGCTGTATCAAGAAGATTATTGAATTCTAAGCTCTGTTAATTATTCAATATTTCTAAAAATAAATTAAGTAGTTAGCAAGGATTTTGGTAGCATTATTCAAGCAAGAACAAAGTTTTTAATACAGTAGCGCACAATTCCATTATTAAAATGCACGTGCAACTAAACACGCTTTGAAAAAGCTCAAGGTTCCATGTAGATATTTAAAGGAAATTGAGCATTAAATTTATGCATTCAGACATAACAGCGACTATGATATGGTCTGATAGAAGATATGCTATTTGGATTTTAGAACTCAAACTATAGCGTACATTGACGTCAATTGAAATTGTGTAGTGTATAGGATAGGACACGTATTGAAGCCATGGGCGTAGCCAGGGGGCATTGGGGGCACATGCCCAACCCCCGAAATTTTTCAGAAATTTTGTTGATTTTCCGAGTGTAATAATTGTGTCCAGAAAATTGAGTTCAAAAAGGCAAAAACGTCAAAAATTTTCCGGCGCTTCGCGCCGAGTCTTTATTATTATTTATTGTTGCTTTGTTTGTCTTTCTTTACAAGGACAGGACACATAATCCTATTTTAAATGAAAGGAATGGTCAAATTTTCTTATGTTTTTGCGCATTTTCTATTTTCTGAATTATATATTGTTAATAAGAAGGCCACAAATGGGCCTGAAAACGATAAGAACAAAATTGTCATTGATACATCTTTTTTATATCTTATTCGCAGCACCCTTTGCTGCGCTTTTTACTTAGCAGAGGTCGAAAAGCGAATTTCAGCTCAGGAATCCTGTACAATGTAGGACTTCATCAATTTTAAGTGTTTTGGGCTTAATTTAGAACCGAGATTTGGCCGATTTTGCGAAAGTTTTAGCGATTGTATTTAACATTAAAGTGCTTCTTTTACAAAATTTTCTAGGGGGCGATTGATCGCGCCACTGCAACCCCCCCCCCGCCGTAAAATCTCATTGTACATGTGCAGCGAGATTTTTGGGAGGACGAAAAGGAAAAGGGTTCGCTGAAATTAATTTGTCTGTTCTGTATGATTTTAGCGGTATAAATTGTGTTTAAAGAGCTAAAATGTCAAAATTTTCCGGCGCATGGCGCTGCTGGTTATTGTTCTTTCTTTTTGTAAAGCTTCAGCGTTACGTTTAATAGCCTAAATCAGGCAAAATATCACAGAATATTAGTATTCACAGGCTACAAAATGTTAAGGACAATAAAAAGATTACTAAATTCCTTGTTGCTTTGCGCCTCTTATGATTTCCGAACTGTTTGTCAATAGACCGTAAATTCTACATGAAAACGGTAAAAATTTCAAAAATTTCCGGCGTTTCGCGCTAATTAACATTTTCGTATTTCTGATTTTCAGAAACCCATAAATTAGCTAGGCTACACTACTAAAGGTCGAAAAACTCAATTTTATCATAGGTGCATAACGTTACTAACATTCAATGCAAAATTAGTCTTAAAAAATTTTTGTGTTCGCCCCCCCCCCGAACCAAAATCCTGGCTACGCCTCTGATTAAAGCGTTGTATAGAAGATGAATGCACATATGAAGTTGACAAGTATATGATAATGAGCAGGTGGGCAGAAGTAAGGCAAATGGATTTAGATAGAATCACAGGCTAGCAAATTCGTAAGAAATACGGACAACAGCTGAAATAGTAAACGTCTAAAATATTAACGATAATTAGTTGAGGCCCGGTGGTTTTCAGCCGGGCCCGGGCCCGGGCCTGCTATGACCGGTCGGGCCCGGTCGATCACTGGGGGAGACCCCGCTCAAGAATCAGCCAAACAGGTATTGTCAGGCGATTTTGAGATAAGGGAATGTTTTCTATATCATTTTTGAGGAAAAAAACAGTAATGTTGTCAGAATTTTTCCGGCGCTTCGTCCAAAAATTAATCGATTTCTATCTTTTTTGGTGTTAATGAAGTAAAGATAGACTAAAAATGCTTCAAAATGTGTTACTACCACGAAAAGACGTTTTATAGGCTACTTTGACCGTTTTCGTCAGTTTGAATAGCAAAACAATTAAGAATACTAAATTTACAGCATTGGATTTCTGGGATTTTAAGCCCCCTCACCCCGTCGACCTTGGCCTTATGCATGCTAGAGGTACGTTGCTTACTTGACTACGTGCTGTTCCGTCCATTCGTGCTGTTCCGTCCATTCTGCAAAGCAAGAGAAAGAATAGATAGCCTGGATGATGCAGATCAAAACCCTGCAATAAACCAGCATATGCATGCCAGATTACAAATTATTATTTAAGTCACAAATAGATATGTGGTCAATCTTAGTTATCTTTATGCTAGCTGCTTATACTCGTTTCAGACGACAATGGCCAGAAGCGCAGCTAACATTTATATAAATGAAGTTTGCAAATAAAAAATTTGGACATGATTCCGCATGCCCATTTAAAATGATTTTCTAGCAGGCATTGTGATGTAGAAGAAAATAGGGAATAAAAGATCAAATTAAAAACTGTACAAGATTTGTGGAAATGGTATTTTTTCTTGAAAACTCGCGTACTTTGCAATTAAGGATGTATAAGCGGCACGACATTAGACAGGCACTTGAAAAAATTTTCGAAAGCTTCATTTTCTTCATCTTCAATGTGCCAAGAACGAGCATGTTAATTATTTCAAACACCTGCCGCCCTATTTTAGGCTGAATATATTAATTTCAGCATGCGATTTCATGTTCCTTTTAATTTATGTAATAACAGTATACCGCTAGTGATCGACCGAGCCCCGATCCCGCCATTCTCCGGCCATTTTGGTGTTCCCCGGCCCCGACCGGGGCAAGTCTTAAAAATGGCCGGGGGCCGGGGAAAATTTATTGCATTTGCTCACTTTTTTTAAAGTGTTATGTGATAACAACAGCGTTCCTGTCTCTAAATAAGCCAGATAACTCATTTTATTGCGTAAAATGATCATATAATCATTGTTCCTTTATTTTAGCAGGACTTTCAACGATTGCCCATGGCTGAAGTAATAAGCCTGCTTTTCCCAAGATCTACATATGAGAAGGATTTTGTATTTATACTTCTCCTAAGATTCAGGTTTCGAATCAATCAGTATCTCAAATCAGCATTGTTTGACGTTTGATTTGCCAACACAAATGCTACAGCACGAAATAGGATGGGTTTAGAAAGTCTCAAGCGCAATAAAAAAGGTCATATTTGCATATGTGCTGAAATGGTCAAAGTTTCACGATTTTTTCAATAAGAAAATCAGAATTTCGCTCATTCAGCATGCACATTTTGACTAGAATGCAGCAAAATAAGACCATGTTTACACGAACCATCCATGCTGATCTTTCAACAACAGCAAAATTTCAATCTCATAATCGCTACCTAATTACAAAAATCAACTAGGTAAAGGATTAGTTACTAACGAAATGTCTTATCTCAAACGTGATTTTTTCACATAAAGTAATAATAGTTGGAAATTGTGAGGAACCAAAGAAATAATATATTTCAGAATACTGGCGAATTCGAATGGCAAAATTTGATCGTTAAGTTGTTTCTATAGCTCAAATGTAGATTTGGACCCGACTCAAGTAATTTAAATTCACCGAATTCGCTTTACTTTAAAATTAGCTAGCAATAAATCTATTAATATTTATTATTAATATCACTATTATTATATCATTGATACATTTATGATTCGTTTATTAATTTTATAGTTCATCTTAAAATAAATAGCCTGAATAGGATGACGAATAAATTTTTTTCTATTTTGGCAGATCTTATAAATGAGAGTCGATGATGTGTTAAGTCTGAACAGACGGAATGCAATACATTAATTAAAGGATCAGCTTGATCATTGGAGTGAAATTCGATGCTGTGATCGCAGTTCTTGGTGCCCTAACCTAAAATCATATAAAAATATTGTTTCGTAATTCACAATTTCAAGAAATTTCTTGAAAATCAAGCTTGTGCTGTCGAAAATATCTATCGCATTAGCCAAAATCTTGTCAAGAAAAATATGTTTGAAATTTGTACATCCATGATTTCTATGGCTTAGTACAGCTGGAAGACATGACTAATTCGGAATAGAAAATGTAGAATCGGGAGTCGTAAATCCAAGAACTGCAATGTATTTAATCAATAGATAAATTAACAGTTTTTCACTGAAAATTAAGGCGCTTTTAAAGTAAAAATTAGAACAAGAATGATAATGTTAAACATAAAAATATATGCTTTGATCTGAAATGCTTATTACTTTGTTTGGCTTTTCAGCGGAAAAATTATTCTTTACTATGAATAAAATGACGAGCATTTAGCATCACAAAAAATTTCTAATTTTTCTTAAAAACTGACATCATTCATCAATTAAGAGCTTAGATCCGAAGCAGTGTTTTTTGTACAAGGTCCGTTTGTACACGTACAAAGATCATCCCTAAAAGTCTTTGTACATTTTGTACACAAAAGTTTCTGGGTACTATAATACATATGATACAGTGGCAATTTTAGAGTGGCAAAAACACTTGTTCGACCTTTGGTAGTGTATTTTAGCTAATTTCTGGGTTGTTGAGGGCAAAAATCACTAATAATCGTTTCAAAACGGCGCCAAGCGCCGAAAAATTTGGCATTTTTCCTTTCAAAGTGCAATTTCTGACATTAAAGATATATAGAACACAAATTACTCATTTCGGCGCGAAGCGCCTAAATTTTGCGAATTTTAAACCTCTTTTGCAGTTTTTGTCTTTCCAAAAATATTTGTACTCGTACATGTACAAAGACGGTCCCCAAAAGTCTTTGTACACCGAGAAAAATCTTTGCCGAATACAAAAAACACTGATCCGAAGAGATATAGGCAGGGGCGTAACCAGCTTTATAACCAAGTTGTTTGGCTCTTTATTGTCAATTCAGTCAAAATAATTGCCAAGAACACTAGAAGAGCGCCGACTTTTTTGGGTTTATTCCCAAGAAACTGTCGCAGAACGGTATTATACGACCGCATAGCTTCATTTCAAAAAATTAAAAAATTTTATTAAGAGGAAATCCCCCACCGGCTACGCCAACGGATACAGACCTGGTTACTTTTGATACGAAAGTTAAAAAGCGGATTTTCATTCAAAAGTCGAAAGGGAAACTTCAATTTAACCCACAACTACAAGTCAGACCGATCCGGCTTCAATTAAATTATTTTTGCTTCATTCGTACATTTTATCTATTCCCATTAGGTACTACTTCTTCTGACAGCAAAATGCTTCTCCATCTTATCTTACCGTACCATACGCAGTATTGCCAGGTCGACATTTTAAAAGCAGTCAAAGGTTCCCTTAGAAACAGCCAAAAACTGCTACTTTTGAACAGAAAAACTGCCAGAAAAATTCCGACTTCCACAGTACATTTTTGACGTTACAGAACTTGCTCAGGTGAAATTCAAATGGGTTTTTCTAATTGTAGAGCCAGCGTTGACTAAGTTTTAAAACAAACCGCTGTGTAGAACAATTTGTTCATCACGATAAGTACAGTAATTTGTTAAGCAGATCATATGATTAAAGCAAAAACAGTTCAAACTGACTAATTGAGCAGGATAATGAGCAAAAAGGCCCGCGATTAAAGCAAACGCAGTTTAACTCGCTTCACTAAGCATGACAATAAGCAAAATTCACTCATTTTATGCAGCACATGGTCTAAAACGCATTTTAGCAATAAAAAAGCTACAATCGGCACGGCACGGTGTAAGCATCAACAGTAAGAAATAAAATTCAATCTATCTGGCGCAAAGCGCCGTAAAATTTTTGAAATTTTACCTCTAAAACGCATTTTTGCATCACAAATATTGTCAAATCCGTGCAGAAGATGAGGATTTTCAATCGTAGTGAAGTTCTAAAGCGATTTGTCGATAAAAATGCTTCAATGTGCACGGCATGGCTCGAGCATCAATAGCTAGC
Organism: Mermis nigrescens; assembly: GCA_036768485.1. Classification (NCBI taxonomy): domain Eukaryota; kingdom Metazoa; phylum Nematoda; class Enoplea; order Mermithida; family Mermithidae; genus Mermis; species Mermis nigrescens. The sequence goes on along the minus strand of JAVLUZ010000157.1, from coordinate 12,657,781 downwards.
AATGAAATTAAATCAATCCGGCGCCAAGCGCCGGAAAAAATTTGCAATTTTGCCCTCCTAGAAAGCATTTTTGCATTACAAAAATTTACCTTAAAGTGAACAATGCCCAAAGTTTTTTCACATCTCGAAATTTTGGTTCACAAAAACCCTAAAATGTGGAAAAAGCGGTAATAAGTTTCTGTTTTGGTAACATCTTGAGAGAAAACCCAAGCTTTACCATTTTCTGGATGAACATAAATTTTTTTCGAAAATTAACACAATATTTAGAAGTCTTTGTATGAAAATGACAAAGTGTTATGGTCAAAATTTTGCACAAAGCGGAAAATTAATCCTGAATGAATACGTAATGAGCATGCAAAGTTACCCGTAAATATCATTTTCAAAGTTTTTTTGCATTTTTTACAAAAAGGACAACAAGGTAAGTTATGCACTTTAGCAGCTATCACATTTTTTCCATCTTTTTTACGTTAGAGTCAGGCCCGTAGCCAGGGAGGATAGGGGGAGGCAGGTGCCCCCTCCTCGAAATGAAATCTAAAAATGATTTTTTTTTCTTTTACTCCCCCTCTGCTTTTTTAGCCAAAAATCGCAAAAAAATTCGGTCGGCGTTTCACACCGAATTTCATAACTATAATCAGTCTATTTAGTCCCCAGTGCGTGCGTTACAAAGCCGTTAAAAAGATGAGTTCTCAATTTCTACAGCAAGTTGTCGATTAAAGTACCTTCTTGTTGGAAAGATGCGATTGTAGTACCTATTTTTAAGAAGGGTGATTATTCTTCAGTTGAAAGTTACCGTCCAATATCTCTTTGTTGCGTCACTTGTAAAATTATGGAGTATATTACAAACAGAGCTTTAATTGCTTCTTTAAAGTCTAAAACTAATTTATTTTCACGGCAATTTGGTTTTCAAAAGAGAAAGTCATGTGAAACTCAGCTTTTGAAGTGTACAAACATGTGGGTTAAATCACTTGACGCATCTATTCCTATTGATGTTGTTTATGTTGATTTTAGTAAAGCCTTCGACTCTGACGCTTATTCTAAATTGATAGAGAAGTTGGAGCATTATGGGATAAATGGAATGCTATTAAAATAGGTTAACTTCTTTTTTGACAAAACGCACACAAAAGGTCAAAATTTTTGACGCTTTTTCTGATCGGAAACCAGTTATTAGTGGCGTACCTCAAGTTAGCGTTTAAGGAACCTCTTTATTTCTGTTATTTGTAAACGATTTTGTTCAAGCTGTGGAGCATCGTGAAGTATTTTTCTTTGCTGATGATTTGAAGCGCTTTAATTTTTCTCAAAAATTATACTTTGTTGCAAAAATATTTAGATAAGCTGGTTTCCTGGTCTGAAGAAAATCAGTTAAGCATATCTCTCCCTAAATGTTCTGTGTTATATCTAGGGTACCCTAATCCTAAAGTTGCATATCACATAAACCATTTTTTGTTATCTGACGCAGGTTCCTCAATTCGAGATTTAGGTGCTTCGCTTAACAACAAACTTATCATCTAGTTGTCATTGTACTAATATATCAACAAAAGCTTTGAAAATGAGTGCTTTGATTTTCAAATGTTTTGAATCACAGTGATCTAAAAATGTTTGGTTCTTGCTTTTAAGAATTATATTCGGCCTATAGTAGAGTATGTTCCAACTGTATGGAGCCCCTATTTGCTTTCTGATATCAACAGGCTTGAACGGGTACAGCGAAAATTTACTAAAAGCTTAATTGGATATATGGGACTTCCTTATGATGAAAGGCTAAAAGCCTTAAATTTAGAGAGGCTTGAACTCCGTAGAATTTATTTTGATTTAATTGTTACGTATAATATTATTCACAATAATCTCTTACCTTCTGAAGATTTTTATAAGTTTTATGGTCATTTGCGTACTAGGAATGCATTTGCAAATCAGATCTATTTAGAAAAATTTCTGACTTGATTGTAAAAAAATTGTTTTGCTACTAGATCAGCTAGAATTTGGAACGATCTTCCACAATATATTCGAAGTTCTCCAAATATTGAGATATTTAAGAGAACTTTGAAGAAGGTTGATTTCGGGAATTTTTTGATGGGGCACACGCGAGTGCAATCTATTTGCCTGTGTGTCCGGGACATTTCGCATTACACTATGCTATTTTATTTTCCTTGCAACTTTGTTTTACCCTTGTTTTTTCCGAATAAAGTATTAGTATTAGTATAAACTGCTGCAGTCAATTTGGTGCGGCTTAAGCATCAATGACAAGTAAATTTTGAAATTTCAGCTCCCTAGAACGCTTTTTAGGACAACCGAATCCGTGCAGAAGATGAGGATTTTCAAACATAAAGAAGTTCTAGAGCAAGTTGTCGACAAAAATGCTGCAATCGGCGCAGCGCGGTTTAAATATCAACGATAGGTAGGCCCACTCAGGCTTATTTTAAACGCTGGCACCAACATTTTGGTCAGTCCATGATACTAAGCCTAAGCCTGATCGGCTGGTAAACCAGCAAAAAATCACGAATACCTTGCAATCTTTATCTTGAAATTAACCAGCGCATTAGTCCATTGGGGCAGTAATTATTTGCAGTCAACTGCAGGCAATATAGCACACAATGTAAAATTATATGCAGTCAAAAACCAGCGGCCTAGACTGCAGGCAATATAGCACACAACGTAAAATTATATGCAGTCAAAAACCAGCGGCCTAGACTGCAGGCAATATAGCACACAATGTAAAATTATATGCAGTCAAAAACCAGCGGCCTAGACTGCAGGTAATATAGCACACAATATAAAATTATATGCAGTCAAAAACCAGCGGCCTAGACTGCAGGTAATATAGCACACAATGCGATATTATATGCAGTCAAGTTGAATGCTCGTTGTTATGGGAAGCTGGCGCTTTGCTCGCATTTCAACCTGTAGTAGATGGTTTTAGAAGGCACTTTTATTTGAGATGGTCTGGCAGATTTGCTTCCTCACTAGGGAATATTTTTTTGCGCTGCATGGGTAGCACACTCAAAAGCTGCCCAGTCGCCCATTAGCGCATGCTGATGGGCCAGCTGAAGCTCTGGGGCATACATACATACACACATATTTGATCAATCCGGAATAAATCTATAACTACATACATATACAGACTAGCACTATCACAGCAAATTAATCTTATCATGTCAGTTGTATACCGTGTCTCCCTATGGGGCGTTGTAGCATAGGGGCCTGCCCCGACCTGCCCAGGGAGGGGTGCACGCAAGCCCAGGGCCAGGGGAGGGGCAAATTTCCAGGGGTGGGAATTTCCGTGGGGGAAAAATTGAAAGAGCTATAATTCAAGAACCAGCGGCCGAATCGGACTAAAAATTTCAGAGTCTGTTGAGTAAATGTTAGGTATGCTATGTACGAAATTTTAGCGTGCATCCTACAGTATACCAAATTAGTTTACACTTTTGCATAATTCAAGAACCAATGGCCGGATTTTGTTCAAATTTTCATGACATGATGTATAAAGGCGAGTCATGCTATGCACAGAATTCCAGTGCGCAGCCTACAGTATACTAGTTTACTTTACACTTTCTCATTTGGTACTATAACTTTAGAAATAGAGGGCGGATTGGGCTGAAATTTTCATAGTAGGGTGGGTTTATGTTGCGTGTGTTATCTTATTGTTATCAACATGTAATCTACAGTATGCCAATTTTAATTTACACTTCCTCATACAGGAACGTAAATCAAGAACCAATGGCTGGATTTTGTTCAGATTTTCAGGATATGATGTATATAGGCAAGGCATGCAATGCATAGAATTTTAGCGCGCAGCCTACAGTATACCAAATTACTTTACACTTGCTCAAATAGTGATATATCTTTAGAAATAGAGGGCGGATTGGGTTAAAATTTCCATAGTAGGGTGGGTTTATGTTGCATGTGTTATCATATTGTTATCAGCATGTAATCTACAGTATGCCTATTTTAGTTTACACTTCCTCATATAGCATCATATTTCAAGAACCAATGCTTGGATTTGGTTCAGATTTTCAGGATGTGATGTATAGAGGTGAGGCATGCTATGCATAGAATTTCCGCGCGCAGCCTACAGTATACCAATTTACTTTACACTCGCTCAAATAGTACTATAACCTTAGAAATAGAGGGCAGATTGGGTTAAAATTTTCATAGTAGGGTGGGTTTATGTTGCATTATCATCTTATTGTTATCAGCATGTGATCTACAGTATGCGGATTTTAGTTTACACTTCCTCACATAGCATCATATTTAAAGAACCAATGCTGTGATTTTGTTCAAATTGTTAGGGTATGATGTATATAGGCAAGGCATGCATTATATGGAACTTCAGCGCGCAGCATACGCTTTTCCATGGGGGAAAATTCGCTTTTCCATGGGGGAAAATTTCCCAGGGGAAAATTCAATAGTGGAAAATTTCTCCAGCTGAATTTTTTAATTTCTTTTTGGTAGTAATTAACCGTGCGTCCCTAGCACCAATGTTATCAGATACTCTATGCTTAAGCATAGGCGGGCAAACAAGCCCAGACGTGCCCAGAATTTTTTCCTTTTCAGGCTAAATTTTGATTAACGTGCTCAATCGCCCGGAATTATGTGGGACTAGTCACCCAGGCTGGGGGGAGGGGGCGCCGCTGAGGGCCAGGGGCCCAGGGCCAGGGCAGGGGAAATTTCCTATGGCGAAATTTCCATGGGGGGAAATTTCCCTGAGGGAAAACTTGTAATAAATATAACTCAAGAAGCAGCGGTCGGATCGGGCTGAAATCCTAGGGGTAGGATGAACACCTTATTAGCAAACTATTACAGAAATTTTGAGGTAGCACCTACAGTATATCAACATTAGTTTACACTTTTCCCTAACTCAAGAACCAATGGCCGGATTTTGTTCAAATTTTCAGGATATTATGCATATTGGCAAAGCATGCTATGTACAGAATTTTAGCGCGCAGCCTACAGTATACCAGTTTACTTTACACTTTCTTGTATAGCACTATATTCCGAGAACCAATGGCCGGATTTTGTTCGAATTTTTAGGATATGATATATAAACCTTAGCTGTGCTATGTACAGAATTTAAGCGCGCAGCCTACAGTATACTAATTTACTTTACACTTGCTCATATAGTACTATAACTTTAGAAATAAAGGGCGGATTGGGCTGAAGTTTTCATAGTAGGATGTGTTTATGTTGCATGTGTTATCTTATTGTCATCAGCATGTAATCTACAGTATGCCGATTTTAGTTTACACTTCCTCACATAGCATCATATTTAAAGAACCAATGCTGTGATTTTGTTCAAATTGTTAGGGTATGATGTATATAGGCAAGGCATGCATTATATGGAACTTCAGCGCGCAGCATACAGTACACCAGTTTACTTTACACTTTCTCATATAGCACTATATTTCAAGAACTAGAGGGCAGATTTGGCTCAAATTTTCAAAGTACGTTAGGTTTACATAGGTATGCTATGTACAACATTTTAGCGTACAACCTACAGTATGCTGATATTTTTACACTGTCTTTACAATGCTTAATTTTTTACCAGTACTTGTCTAATGATGCCATTAGGGGTTATTTTTGCCCAAAAATAAGCAATCGGTATAGGCGAACATTGCTAAAATTTAATTATCATGCAATTTTGAACTTCTCAAAGTTTATCAGAAAATACCTGAAAAAGGGCGATCTTTGCCTGCTCTCCAACTTGTAGAAATTTTTGAGCCCTGAAGCTATAGGTTTTACTTCACAAACCTCCACACAAAATTCAATTATGAAAACATAAGTTCATCCATGTCATCAGTATTGATATGAAAATTTGCAAAGTTTGGAATGTTTTTTGTAGAGCTTAGAAAATTTTTTGTGAAATTTGGACTATTTTTTGTAAAGTTTGGAATATTTTTTGTAAAGTTTGGAAATTTTTTTGTAAAATTTGGAATTAATTTTACATGCTTAAGCATAGTACTTTTGCAAAGTTTGGAATATTTTTTGTAATGTTTGGAATATTTTTTGTAAAACTTGGAATATTTTTTGTAAGTTTGGAATATTTTTTGTAAAATTTGGAAAATTATTTGTAAAGTCTGAAATATTATGTATCTAATCTGCATTTCTCAAGCATTGTTGAAAGTATTTTATATGCTCTGTGCAACTCATGCTCCTGCTTTGCACCTGTAAGGATCAATTTTCCGCAGGTGAACAGCAAAAATGTTATATTTCTGAATTTGTATATTAAGCCAGGAAACATTTCTACTTCATACATGCATTTTCTTTTCACCATTTCATAAAATTTGCAAAGATTATTGCGGAACTCTAAATTTGCCAAACCTGCAAACATATGGGGTTTCACCTTTAAATCATCACTTCTAGCATTCAATGCATCTACAGCTGCTTGTATAGCACTTTCACCATCTTTCACTGTTTTAGCTCCAACACATACAATTTTATACAATTCGAAAATCACTAATGTTGCCTGAGGTAGTCAAAATACAATTCCTGGAAATCTCAAATAATTGTATTGTGCAGTCTTTGGTAATTTCTGGTAGATTTCTTCAAGGTTCAGCGTATTGGGTAGTGCTGTAGTCAGTAAAATATTTTGTATAGCTACCATTTTTCTATAAATACTTCTTGATAATTTATATTTATACCTAAGACCATGATATTCCAACATCCTTTTACCAGCCCTGTTTCAGGACCAACAAAGTCAGGCTAAACAACATTTGTCAAGCAATTATTTGAGAATAGAGCATGCCTGATTGATACTAAAATCAAAAAGATTTGGTGGTGCTTCATGGAAAACCAGCCTCTTCATAAAAAATTAAATGATGTTTTATTCATAGAAGGGCTTCCTGATTTTAATTACCTAAAACAATTTAGTCATATGCCTCAACTTCTGATTATTGATGATCTTATGCAACAGAGCAAGGGTAATGCCCAGATTGTGCAACTTTTTACAAGGAGTTGTCATCATTGGAACATTAGCATTATACACATTGTTCAAAACGTTTTCTTTGGTGGTCTGAGAACTTCACGCAGCAACTCTGATTATATAGTTTTATTCAAACACCCTGTTGATCAACTACAGGCACAAATGCTTTCCTGTCAGCTCTATCCTGCCAATGCTAAATATTTTCCACAAGCTTATTCTGATTCTACTTCTCAGCTACATGGTTACCTTTTAATTGATCTAACTCAAAATGCTAGAGATGAGCTCAGGCTTAAAACAAATATTTTTAGCAGGCATCCAACTGTTTATATGCAGAAATCTATAAATACTAGTAGAGATATTGTGACAAAAAAGGCAAAAATGTGTAAAGAACAATTAACACACAATATTGGTTGTTTACATCTAAGTCAAGCAAAAAAACCTCCGCCCTCTATTTCTAAGGTTATAATATTATTTGCGCAAGTGTAAAGTAAATTGGTATACTGTAGGCTGCGCGCTAAAATTCTATGCATAGCATGCCTCGCCTCTATACATCATATCCTGAAAATCTGAACAAAATCCAAGCATTGGTTCTTGAACTATGTTGCTATATGAGGAAGTGTAAACTAAAATCGGCATACTGTAGATTACATGCTGATAACAATATGATAACACATTCAACATAAGCCCACTCTATCATGAAAATTTTAACCCAATCCGCCCTCTATTGCTAATGTTATATCACTATTTGAGCAAGTGTAAAGTAATTTGGTATACTGTAGGCTGCACGCTAAAATTCTATGCATTGCATGCCTCGCCTATATACATCATATCATGAAAATCTGAACAAAATCCAGCCATTGGTTCTTGATTTACGTTCCTGTATGAGGAAGTGTAAACTAAAATTGGCATACTGTAGATTACATGTTGATAACAATAAGATAACACATACAACATAAACCCACCCTACTATGAACATTTCAGCCCAATCCGCCCTCTATTTCTAAAGTTATATCACTATTTGAGCAAGTGTAAAGTAATTTGGTATACTGTAGGCTACGTGCTAAAATTCTATGCATTGCATGCCTCGCCTATGTACATCATACCCTGAAAATCTGAACAAAATTTAGCCATTGGTTCTTGATTTACATTCCTGTATGACGAATTATAAACTAACATTGGCATACTGTAGATTACATGTTGATAACAATAAGATAAGACATGCAACATAAACCCACCCTACTATGAAAATTTCAGCCCAATCCGCCCTCTCTTTCTAAAGTTATATCACTATTTGAGCAAGTGTAAAGTAATTTGGTATACTGTAGGCAGTGCGCTAAAATTCTATGCATTGCATGCCTCGTCTATATACATCATATCCTGAAAATCTGAACAAAATCCAGCCATTAATTCTTGATTTACGTTCCTGTATGAGGAGGTGTAAACTAAAATCAGCATACTGTAGATTACATGTTGATAACAATAAGATAACACATGCAACATAAACCCACCCTACTATGAAAATTTCAGCCCAATCCGCCCTCTAAAGTTATAGTACCAAATGTGAAAGTGTAAAGTAAGCTGGTATACTGTAGGCTGCGCACTTTAAAATCTGTGCATAGCAACTCGCCTATATACATCATGTCATGAAAATTTGAACAAAATCCGGCCATTAGTTCTTGAATTATGCAAAGGTGTAAACTAATGCTGGTATACTGTAGGTTGCGCGCTAAAATTTCGTACATAGCATAACTAACATATACTCAACAGACTCTGAAATTTTTAGTCCGATCCGGCTGCTGGTTCTTGAATTATAGCTCTTTCAATTTTCCCCCAGGGAAATTCCCACCCCTGGAAATTTGCCCCTCCCCTGGCCCTGGGCTTGCGTGCGCCCCCTCCCCGGGCAGGTCGGGGCAGGCCCCTATGCTACAACACGACCTATGCTGCAGCATTGCTCCCTGAGAAAAGTCAGGGAGCAGATTCTGACCCCTCCGCCTATGCTATAACATAGGCGATGTTATAGCTTTGCCCCTTAGGGAGACACGGTATACAACTGACATCATAAGATTAATTGGCTGTGATAGTGCTAGTCTGTGTATGTGTGTAGTTATAGATTTATTCCGGATTGATCAAATATGTGTGTATGTATGTATGCCCCAGAGCTTCAGCTGGCCCATCAGCATGCGCTAATGGGCGACTGGGCAGCTTTTGAGTGTGCTACCCATGCAGCGCAAAAAAATATTCCCTAGTGAGGAAGCAAATCTGCCAGACCATCTCAAATAAAAGTGCCTTCTAAAACCATCTACTACAGGTTGAAATGCGAGCAAAGCGCCAGCTTCCCATAACAACGAGCATTCAACTTGACTGCATATAATATCGCATTGTGTGCTATATTACCTGCAGTCTAGGCCGCTGGTTTTTGACTGCATATAATTTTACGTTGTGTGCTATATTACCTGCAGTCTAGGCCGCTGGTTTTTGACTGCATATAATTTTACGTTGTGTGCTATATTACCTGCAGTCTAGGCCGCTGGTTTTTGACTGCATATAATTTTACGTTGTGTGCTATATTGCCTGCAGTCTAGGCCGCTGGTTTTTGACTGCATATAATTTTACATTGTGTGCTATATTGCCTGCAGTCTAGGCCGCTGGTTTTTGACTGCATATAATTTTACAT
>JAVLUZ010000157.1:12626086-12648180 GCA_036768485.1 Mermis nigrescens | reverse complement strand
TTTTACGCGTTTTTAGCTAATTTTTGGCAGAAAAAATCCCAACGCTTCGCGCCGTATACACATTTTTTGACTATATTTTGTTCAATTTACTTAATTTTTACAAATTTGTTTTAAAATTTGTTTACGTTTTAATGTTCTAGAAAGAACGAGCATTGTATGAAACGTCAAAAACAGTGTTTTTGAAGTGAGCCCTTCGTTTTTAGCCCAAAAAGACACTTTTTAAAATCTTTTGGGCCTGACCCCTCCCAGAATTCCCATACTGACTACATATATGGTAGCGCTGCAAAGTTTATAACCAAAAAACTTTCCAATCAGTTCCGGAACTGCAGCAGGGGAATCAGCTAAGATTCAAGATTTATTATCATTCGTAGAGATTTATGTTGCACACAATTCCAAACTAAAATTATTTTGAGACATCTATGCTTCCAGTGGCGGATCCAGGATTTTTCTAAGGGGGGGCGGTACCCTTAAGGGGGAACCCTGACTTGGGCGGATAAATTAGCCGTTTTAACCCGAAAATCGCTAAAAATCGCTCAAAAACCCTTAATTTTGCGCACTATTTTGGGCCAATGGGGGGAGCGGCCCCCGAACCCCTAAATCCGCCCCTGTATGCTTCAATTTTGTTGCTAATAATATTCACGGTTTTCTTGCCCTCAAAGATATACTGCAAGTTCCTTACAGAACTATGCTGACCACGGGCGTCATTGGATCTAATATCCCTTAGAATTTTGAGCCAAAATTATGGGATGCAAAAGAAATCAGCTGATTTAATGAGTGCTAAATGTATATGCAGCCTTTTTTACGAAATACAATGTAACATAAAACCGCCTGAAAATTCGGAGGGTCCAGGCAAAGAACGCAAGCGTAAGTAAACGTAAGCTGCTAGATTCTAATGATGCCCATAGAGTGAAATAAATGACTTGGCTGAGAAACGATTCGACGCAAAGCGCCCAAAATTTTTTTAACTACCTTAATGCACTGTGGAAACCGAAGCTGCTTGTTGTGTCAAAAATATTGCATAAGAAAAACGAATCTAATGAATTCAATTAGTAAATTTAACTTTTAAAAATAACGCGTAAGAATTTTATTCATTCATGAAGCCGCAACTGCTGGCGATCGATTTCTTGGCGTACGGCTAAGTTTAATTTGATTAAAAAATATATACCTACATAAATGGTTAACTCTTCTGTAATTAAGCATTATCTTGCATATAATATCTTGTTAGTATCTCACGATGCCTCCTTGCGGAGTCCCTGGGTAACGCTAAATCCGTGAGGGCGAAAGGCGGGTTTGTGGCGCCTTAAAACCACATGTTCTGGGTAGATGGAGCTCATAGCCATGGTAGGCAGTCCATCTAGGAGAAGGACAACTCTGATTTCAAAACCGACCACTGCCTAGTGGTCTGAGGTGCTTGCACCATAGGCTAGGTTACACTTGCTTAAAACAAGTGGTTATCGTCAGGAAGGGCATCCGGATGTAGAAAACCTGCTCCAAAAATTCAATGCTATGTCGAAAAGAAATATGGCCCCTAGTCCCCGGCATATCTTAAATGGTAAAGGGGTGCGAAGAATCTCCGGGTTTCAAATATGTAGAGTTGCTTCAATAAATGTTGGAACAATGTTTGGAAGAAGTAGAGAAATAATAGATATACTAGTCCGTCGAAAAATCAACATATGCTGTGTACAGGAAACAAGGTGGAAAGGATCGTCGTGTAAATTTATTGGCGATGGTAACGAGAAGTATAAATTTTACTGGTCAGGTGAAGCCTCTGGAGAGGCTGGTGTTGGAATACTAGTCAAAGCAGACAGGGTGGATGATGTCGTTGAAGTGAAACGAATCAACTCAAGAATAATGTGGCTCAAAATCAAAGCCAACGACGAAATACTAACAGTGGTCTCAGTATACGCCCCTCAACAAGGGAGAGCAGACGAAGAAAAGGAATTTTTCTGGAACACGCTCACTGATGCAGTCAGAGACTTGTCATTAAATGATCAACTGATCATCTGTGGAGATTTAAACGGCCATGTAGGAAATAGTGCTGAGGGTTATGAACAAAACCACGGTGGTTTTGGATACAGGGAAAGAAACAGTGCAGGGGAAGAAATTCTAAACTTTGCTGAAAGCCTGCAACTACACGTCCTGAACACGTATTTTAAGAAACCAAATCAACACCTCATAACGTACAAGAGCGGAGCCTACGAAAGTCAGATCGATTATATACTAACTGGGTACAAAATGAAATCCAGATGCAAAAATGTCAAGGCAATACCCGGTGAAGAATGCATACCGCAACACCGTGTTCTAATTGCTGACTTTTTGTTGCCAAATTGTGCCGTAAAGACCGTTAAAAAAGAATGTAGCCCGAAAATCAAGTCGTGGAAGCTAGCTGACAGCAGCACTCAGGAAAAATTTGAAAGATTAATAGCTGAACGACTGGAACCAAATGGGTGCTGGTCGCATTTTTGCGACACACTACTCAACACAGCACAAGAAGTCTGTGGAACATCAAAAGGAAGTCATCAAAAACGTTTTAGAGAAACATGGTGGTTCAGTGAAAAAGTCAGAACAGCTATCACTACAAAGAAAGATGCTTACCGGAGATGGCAAAAAAGCCAATGTGCTGTTGATAAAGAAGTGTACAAAATGGCTAAAACTGAAGCCAAACGTACGGTAGCTGCTGCTAAGAGTGAAGCACTTGAAGAAGTCTGGAGCAGCGGCAGTAATCAAGAAAAACTAAGAAAATTATATCGGCTAGCTAAGAACAGAAGGATTGAAAAACAAGATGTTACTGGTGCTATATGTGTAAAAGACGATAATGGACGATTATTAGTATCTACAGAACAGATATGTGATAGATGGAGGGAATACTACCAAAAACTGTTGAATGAAAGCAATGGAAAAGTTGAAGTAGACGATTGTACAATGGTAGAAGGCCCAGTTGAAGAAATAACGGAAAACGAAGTGAAAGAAGCCATGAAATCTTTCAAAAAACGGAAGTCACCTGGGCCAACAGGTCTATCAGTAGATGTCATAAAGGCAGCTGGACGACCTGCATTGCTTGCCCTACTTCGTATCTTCCAACAATTGTGGAAAACTGAAGAAATGCCAGACGATTTCACTAAAAGCATGACAATACCATTGTATAAAGGAAAAGGCGACCCTCTGAACTGTACATCCTATCGAGGAATCCGCCTACTTGAGCACGGCATTAAAATTTTCGAAAAAATTTTGGAATTAAGGCTGCGAAAACTCATACAAATTAGTGGAATACAATATGGATTTATGCGCCATAGGTCAACAACTGATCCAATTTTTATATTAAGACAATTACAAGAGAAGTATGTTGAGAAACACCAACTGCTGCATCACCTGTTCGTAGATCTCGAAAAAGCCTTCGACAGAATACCAAGAGAAACGATCATATGGGCTTTGAGAAGACAGCTAATCCCAGAAAAGCTAGTAAGACTGATAATGACAACATATCAGTCATCAAAAACAGTTGTCAAGTCAAAGGCTGGCCATAGTAAAGAGATCGACATAACCATAGGCGTACACCAAGGCTCGGTCCTTAGTCCCTTACTATTCATAACAGTAATGGAAGAAGCAACCAAGCAAATATACACTGAAACACCCATGGAACTACTATACGCTGATGACCTTGTGCTCACGGCTAAAAATCAAGATGAGATAAAAGAGCGTTTCAAATTATGGAATGCAAGTCTAATGAAAAAAGGCATGATCGTCAATCCAAGCAAAACCAAGTATATGGTCTCTGGTGAGAAAGGACCAACTTTGAAGTCTGGAAGATTCCCATGTGCCGTTTGCTCAAAAGGTGTTGGAAATAATTCCGTCCTTTGTACCATGTGCAAGCGATGGTGCCACAAAAAATGCTCAGGAATACGTCAAAGTTTGAACGCAGTAAAAGACAACTTCAAATGTACAGCATGCACAACTGACGTAGTTTCAGAAATTGTAGAGCCAAACATGCTACAAATCGATGAAATGACGGTAGAAAAGGTCAATACTTTCACATACCTAGGCGACACAGTACAAGCCAATGGTGGTGCTGAAGCGAGCGTTAGATGCAGAATCCAGGCCACATGGAATAAATGGAGAGTCGTAGCTGGTCTACTGATGCAAAAGAGTATACCATTACCAACCCGCAGTCAACTGTACCAGCGCTGTGTTCGCCCAGTCCTGCTGTATGGATCAGAAACATGGGCAATGACAAATAGCATAGAAAACGCTTTAAACAGAACTGAAATGAAATTGCTTCGTTGGATGCTTGGTTTGCGCCTGGCCGACAAAATTAGCAACGAAGAAATTCTTAGAAGACTTACAATGGACAATATCCAGAATACACTGCGGACTTGCAGATTGCGCTGGCTAGGACATGTCGAAAGAAGCCAGGACAGTAATGTCATATCAGCCAAAAACCTGGTGGCGCCTGGAAAACTGCCAAGAGGCCGGCCGAAGACAACGTGGATGAAGACAATTAAAAAGGACTTGGCTGCCAAAAATCTACGTATGGAAGACACTCATGATCGGGTGAAATGGCGACATAGCATCAAACGTCCAACCCCAATTGGGAAAAACGACGTAAAACGGGATGATGATGATATATCTTGTTGTCATACCTTATCTTGTATCTTTAATTTTTATTAAGTTTAAAATTTTGTACGTATTCTTGTCTTACTATATCTATGTTAACCTGATACTTGTGTTATTTATTGATGTATATACGTAAACGTCAGGCCTTAATGTATATATCTATACATGTCACGGTTTTTTTGTATTCGGCAAGGATTTTTCGCGATGTACAAAGACTTTTGGGAACCGTCTTTGTACATGTACAAAGATTTTTCGGAAGACACAAACTGCTACAAAAGGTTCGAAATTCGCAAAAATTCTCGGCGCTCCGCGCCGAAATGAGCAATTGTGTGTTCTATATATTTTTATAATTTCAGAAATTGCATTTTGAAAGGAAAATGCCAAATTTTTGGCGCTTCGCGCCGTTTTAAGACGATTATTACTGATTTTTGCCCTCAGAAACCTAGAAATTGCTAAAATACGTAACCAAAGGTCCCTCAGCATTTAAGTCCGGGCTCGATTAGCTAAGCCCCGGCCCGGTTGTTTCGAGCCCGGTCGATCACTGCACATGGTACCAATGGGAAGACCGGTCCTTGTTAATGTAACTATGTGACATTTCCATATATACATGACCTGCGAAGAGGGGTTTGGTGTTTCAAACATACTTGGGCGTAGGTGCACAAGGTCAGATCGGCAGGGAGGTGAAGTCCCTAAAATCCAAAACAGTAAATTTAACGTTCCGATTTTTTTGCTGTTCTAACATCAAAATGGTCAAAATAGTCAATAAAACGTTTTTTCATGGTAATGTCGCATTTTAAAAGCATTTTTAGTCCATTTTGACTGCATTATATCACTTTTAACACTAAAAAATGCAAAAATTTATCAATTTTAGGCGCTTTTTGAGTAAAAAGTGCTTAAAAGTACTAATCTGGCAAGAAAAATGTTGACGTTTTTTACTGCTTTTGACCTCAAAGATGATGCAAAAAACGTTCCATCAGCTCAAAATCGCCTGAAAGTACCTGTCCGGCTGACCCTTCAGGGGAGTATTACCCCGCTCACCCCACTATGTGCATGTATGGCGTGGGAAGGGGTTGAGGGGGTATGCACCCCCAAAAACCAAAATACCCTCCAGAATTCTTGTTTTTCGCAATTTTTTATGCCTATGGATAGTGCTCGATGAGAAACGTTGAAAATAGCGTTTTTTCGCTGAACCACTATTTTTGAGACCATTTTTTTACCTTTAAAAAACCTTGCGCCCCCCAGAATTTTGGCGCTGCCCGCCCACCTATGTATGCATGTATTGTCCATGTCCCTTACATGGAAATGCAGACAGAATAGCCATACGGAGGTTGGATCCCAAAAGTTCATGCGCAGTTATTTTATATAACATACTGCCTAGATTGTTTTTCTGTGAAAGGGCTCAGAAGATCCAGAATATTTTCCAAGGAAGAATCAAATTCTTCAGATGTGCTCTTTACTGATCTGCAATAGGCAGCACCATGAACTTCATTTCGCAATGTCTCTACTGCATTTTTAAACGTCAACTGCCGTCGTCTAACTTCATGAAGTGCCAAATTCAATTTCTATGAATAAAAGGAAACAGAGAAAATAAAATAAAACTAATAAAAGTAAACGCATTATAAGACTAAGAAGTTGACGTGGGACGCACACTCTTAAAGACACCAAACTACGCCATGTGATGTACGTCAGATAAAGCATTTAACATGAATTATTGTGAGCAGAGCACATGTGCAAAAAAACTAGCATATGAGAGAGACGGGAACTTTTGTAAGGACAAAAAATCATACAATGACAAAATCAAACACACAAACTAGCAAACAACTTTCACAAAAGTAACTTCTTCCGACTACTCGATTCTGAAGTCCAAACAATTTTTTTTGAAAATAGCAAATCTGGAATTCGACAGCCCCACAACCATAGGTGGGTGACACTAAAATTCTGGAAGTGTAATATTTTTCAAAGGTAAAAAATAGCCTTAAAAATGGTGGTATGGCGAAAAAACACCATTTTCCAAAGTTTCTCATTGAGCACTATCCATTGGCATCAAAAAATTGCGAAAAAAACCAAAATAATTTCAAAAATTGAATTCTGGGGGATATTTTGGTTTCTCGGAGGGGGTGCATACCTCCCAAACCCCCCACGCCCAGGTGTGCCCACAACTATAGGCAATTATGTGAAAAGGTACCACTTACTAATGAAGTCACAGCTTTATGTGATAGAACCAAAACTATTTTTTATTAGAGTAATGCGGTAGTGCCGTTTTGTAGCTTCCTACCACTTCCAAAAAACATATCGCCGTAATCGTAGTAAGTCGCCAAATGTACGAGTAAATAGCCTCACATTTTTTATGGATAAATGGGGTCCGATCCAGTGGGCGGCTCATGCGAATATTTCTCACTGGCCTGGCTTTAACTACACTTACCTAATCATTAAGCACCGTACATGATCTGGGGGTTTCACCCGAGGAATTTTTTCGTTCACAACCAGAATTCGCGATTTTTTGACAGTTCCCAAAACTTTTCTAAAAATTCGTATAAAAGGTGCTTTTTAAGCGTTTTTAGCTATCTATCGGCTCTAAAGTGTCAAATTTTCGGCGCTTCGCGCCATTATACTCATGTTTTGAATATATTATGTTCATATTGTTCGACTTTTTTGATTTTTTCCGAAAATTTATATTTTTATACTCTAGAAAGATAGAGCATCGTCAGAAACGCCGAAAAATGATGTTTTTAACGCGTGTCTACCATTTTTGGGCCCGAAAAAGGAACTTTATGATTTAAACCCCTAGAATTCCCATGCTGTGCATGTCTGTTAGCACCATGTAAAATTCATCGACCCAGTAACTGTAGTCGACACAGCGGATAGAACCAAACTGAACCTACGTCAAACCAGAAATTTAACGAAAAATGTGTGGAGCATCTCGACCTTAAAAAGGTGCTTTTTAAGCGTTTTTAGCCATCTATCGGCTCTAAAGTGTCAAATTTTCGGCGCTTCGCGCCATTATACTCATGCTTTGACTATATTTTGTTCAATTTGTTCGACTTTTTTGATTTTTTCCGAAAATTTATATTTTTATGCTCTAGAAAGATAGAGCATCGTCAGAAACACCGAAAAACGATGTTTTTAACGCGTGTCTACCATTTTGGGCCCTAAAAAGGAACTCTATAATTTTAACCCCCAGCATTCCCATGCTGTGCATGTCTCTTAAGCAGAAGCACCATGTGAAATTCATCGACCCAGTTACTGTAGTCGACACATCGGATAGGACCAAAATGAACCTACGTTAAACCAGAAATTTTACGAAAAATGTGTGGAGCATCTCGACCTTAATACTTGGACACCTGACGAAACACTAGTGGAAGAAAGTATATACGAAAAGGATATTCAATGATTCGATTGTTGAAATAGCTTATCAATTCCCATTCTTTATTTTTCTTATTTTAGCAGTTATTCGACTGTTTTTTCCAACTATTTACCGATGATCCATAAGAACTTATCCATAAAAAATGTAAGATTATATTCGCGAATGTGGTTATACACTATGATTTCGACGATATTTTTGAATAGCAGTGAAACTGGTGAATTGAAATTCCGTCAGTTCTTGAAATAATGCAAGAAAGGGTCAAATTTTTGTGATAAAGGCTAAGATGGATTTATAGGGTGACCCAAAAGGATACAAAGTGTTTTAATCTTAACTAACTGGATTGTGTAATATATATTAAAAATAGTAAACGATTTTTGAAAGAAAGAACATAGGGCAACAAAATTGTGAAGTCTCACTGAGTAAAATCCGCTATAGTTTTTAGTACACCACTTTTATAGTTTCTACAAAGGAAAAGTTGTCAACTATCGGTGCCATTAAGAAAATTTCTGCTTTAACCCTTGCGTTCCCGTGTTTTTGAAGTTAAAAGTTCCCGTGCTAGGACACCGTCCTAGCCAGGTTGAAACGTAATTATTCTCACTCAACATAGCAAATATTAGTATCATTTTGTGCGATTTTTTAAGCTCTTTCCGAATATGTTTGTCATTTTTCGCTAAAGTGACTTTGTAAGAAGTTATAACTAAAAAACTGCTATTATACTTAAGCATAGGCATGAGGTGAACATGCATAAAATAAATGCAAATAGTATATTTTAGTTGACTAGAATATCATTTTAGGACTGTTGTACCTGATTAAAAAATAGAAGCCCACAAATATTGTACTAATCATTGACCAAAACTTTTTTCGTAATTTAAGTTTTCACGTGATAATCTTGAAAATATGCTATTTTTAGGATGTATAATTTTATTTACTATCTCGAACATTTCACATGATGTAACTAGGGCTACAATGAGGCTAGACAAAGTTTTGTAGTCATACAAAACATACAACAAAAAAAATCACAAAAAAGTGATCGGCTAGGAACCGTCCGAGTTCACGGGAATGCGAGGGTTAAACGTCGATTTGAAAGTTTGTTTAAAGATAGTCGTAATCATACATGATCTTGGGGGGGGGTTTGGGAGGAGTTTTCACCCCCGCAGAATCATTTTTCACCCCCCCCCGCAAAAAAATTTTCACCCCCCAGAATTGGCGATTTTTCAAAAAGTTTCCTAAACTTACCTGAAAATTGGTAGAAAAAGTGTCTTTTTAAGGGTTTTTGGCTATCTATTTGCTCAAAATCGCCAAATTTTGGGCGCTTCGCACCATATATTCATGTTTTAAGCGATATATTGGTCAATTTATTCGACTTTTTCCGAAATTTTTTCCATGATTTTATGCTCTAGAAGGATAGAGTATCGTCAGAAACGCCAAAAAACGATGTTTTTAAACGCGTACCGGCCATTTTTGGGCCCAAAAAAGGCACTTTAGATTTTCACCCCCAGAATTCCCATGCTGTGCATGTATAATCGTAATGCGTCTTTAATCTGTTAATTAATAATCTTAAATTCACCATTGTCAATTTTATTGTTCGTTTTATTTCACTACTGTGATTTTTTCATAATTTTTTGGGTCTGGAAAAAATCGTTGCATTGGACAAATTCAAACAATTCAAAATTACTAATTAGTGGTCCTGTAACCAAAGTTTTTTATAAGGTGATTTTAAACCGCATCACTTAAAGTCGAGCAGAACAAAACTTATAAGGAAGGAAAGAGTTTATGTACCGAATATTCGGGACACCCTGCACACACGCAGCATGACGTAAAAATCTGTTGATCCTCCGTCGCACTTTCACTAGTCTTTTTTATAGTAAAATTATTCTTTCAAAAATTGTTTTGCATTCTATCTGACAAATTATCAAAAATGTTTCGGATTTTAATTAACGCTTTTACGCTTAGAAATAGTATGCTCAGTAAGTGACGATTTAGCATACTAAGCAGTTACGCTTAATAACGATCAGGTAATTAATCTTAAACCTAATTTATGATAATAAGAAGAGAACCACAAAATTATTGCGAAAAAACAACTTACCTGAGGAGAGCTGTGCTGTGTTTCGCATTGGCTATATGAAAGAGCCAGTTTATTCAGTTCATGGACGATTTCCTCTGCGATCCGAGCTAAAAGTTAAACAATATTAAACATGAAATCGTACAAATAAGAACACAAAAACGAAATGTAATCAAGTACACCATGGATCCTAAATATCGATCGACGAGCAGAAACAAAGAAAAATTCTAAATATTCAGACTCCGATTCCAAGATTTAGGAACGATGTAGAACAATCCTGCGAAATAACTTCCACTTTTCCTTTTGAGCTCTAAAATTATCTTTTTCTTCTTAGGGATTTTAATTGCACCCGTTTCTGCACCTGAACTGCCTTACTTAGTTAATAAAATTTTTCCTCATTCTTTCTGCACTCAAGCGCTTGTTTACCGACCTAATTATAATTTTTGCTCATAATAATTGTACCTTATTGTCAAAGCCGAATGCTGCTCATCCAGATCCTTGTTAGCAGCTATTGAAATACTTAACAAAGAAAATGCAAGTTTTGCAACTGACATGTGTACTTATTTATTATGAGATAGACCCGATCTTAAGCATTAGGCGCTCTGCATGGAGAATCATTTTATCCACTTAAAGCAGATTTATGCCTGTTAAGCCCGTGGTATGATCTCGCAAAAAACACAAGAAAATTTCAGAGGATTCGCATTCCAGTCCAAGGCCAAAATTGAAAAAATACGCATCGATTATTTGTCTCACAAAGCTGTCTCATTTCTACCCGTAAGCTTCTACTGTACTACTGCCCTAGCAACTCAAAATCCTCCCAGCCTCCAGCAGAACTGTATGCGCTTTTGTCACGGTCACTAGAAGAAAGGCTTGTGTAATCGCATACCCACACGCCTGAGACAGGTCTCATGTGAAGTCTGGCTTCTGCGTTCTAAATCAAGCAATCAAATTGAGACCAGCATTTGTTAATAATTCCTTACGTCTGTATTGATAAAGCTTTATTTTTAAAAGAGGAAAATACTACATACATACTTTTCTTTATACTTATATTCAAAGCATGTGCTTAAAAGCACGAGTACTATATCTACCTATTGATTCCAAATGGCTTATTGAATCTTCACTTTTCGAGAAGTCCATCTCTAGAGCTAAATTAAGTAGATACTTGGAATCAGTCTCTTGCTGATACACAATCTATCTCGATAAACGGCCTAAAGGATTGTTAAAATATTCAAATTTAATAGGCACGAGATGTACGCACGTATCCCTAGTTATTCAACAAGGCAAAGATTGAAATGGAGCACAGGAGAATATTTGATGGAGATTTACTCCTTACTTCAATCTTATAACTTCTGTAATTTAGTAATTTAGAAATATCAGTACCCTGGCTCGTATTCAGGGGAGCGGGAAGGAGGCCGCCTCCCGGAAATAAAGAATAATCTTTGAATTACACAAGGGTGCCCAGCGTACGTTTGAGCTAGTGAACTCAAAATTTTCCGGCACTTCGCTTATCTATAGTTTTTGTCTTCTAGCCCGCCCAAAATCACTCAAATTTGAATTAAACATGTAGAACATGTCGAATTTTTTCGGCGCTTCGCGCCTAATTATTCATTTTATGTATTCTTTTTCTTTGTAAATCAGATTAAATAAAAGACAGAAGCTAGGAAATTATTCGTCGATTGAATGATGAGAAATTAGTTGATTATTTAAACGATGTTTGTGTACATAATATGCGTATGATATATAGTGACAATTTTTGAAATTTCTCTTAACCATTGCATAGAGCTCGTCGAGATACGCTCAAAAATACCTTTATTTTGCCCATCTCCCAATGGTTTTCAAGATATCTGACTTCAAAATTTCCGGCCCCCTCCGAAATATAGTCAATACTGAATACAGACATATTATCTTACTTTCTTTTCATATCTACACAATAAGCTAAATGTCAGTCTCATTTGCATTACTGACATTTGTTAGCAAAGCCGATCAAAATATTCAGAAGAAACGGTCTCAACATTCTCATGCAGCAGAGCTACTACAGGAGGTTCGTTAGTTGAGCAGTCAAAAAATTTAATTTAATAACATAAAATTTAGCATAACCAACCTATGGCAGCCTACTCGATATGCTTAACTATCATAACTTGAATTAGCCTTTTGGTACACGTAAAGGCTATTAAAATCGGCTAAAGCGAATGAAAAGAGAGCGTCCTTACAAATTATGCACCACGATCAATGTTGCACGTTGCATTTCTTCACAACAAGGTGATCTGATAGCTTATGGTTCAGGTTAATCAATCAATAGTCTGCCTAACTTTTTAAAATTTTTTAAAAATTTTTTGATCAGCTAACAACAATTAAATTTGAATGTCAATTCAAGCTGTAAAGCCTTAATATAACAACAAGAAATTTTATTACTAATACACCAAACTGATGAAAAAAACAAGGTACATAATCGATCTAATTGCGAATAAGTAAAGGGACATGCGAGTCAATAATGGAATAACAAATTTTACGCGCGCCCCACAAGATATCTAGATAAATCAAATTATGCTAACCTAGAATAAAATATGTTTAAGTTAGGGGTATATATATATATATATATATATATATATATATATATATATATATATATATATATATATATATATATTAGGGATGCAACGGGTCCAGATTTTTTGGAATATCGGGTCCGGGTCCGGGTCTCAAATTTTCCAGATAACGGGTCCGGGTACGGGTCCGGGTCCGGGTCTGAAAAAAATAACGGGTTCGGGTCCGGGTCCGGGTCCACGAGAATTTGTGAATCATGTCTTATATGAACAAAATGGTCCTATTATTTATATACAGCTAATTTTTTAATGCACTCAGATTGCGTGATTGCTTCTTATTTTCAGAATGTCAGTCAACAAAAAGTTAAAGTTCCTGAATAAGTGATTTAAATAATTATTTATACATCCAAAGGTGATATATATCGATAATTTTTTTAGCAAAAAAAGTGGGGCAGAAACGATCCAAATTCGAGACGTATTGATAAAAAAATTGCTCGAATGATTGCACTGGACGATCAGCCTTTTCAGTCTGTTGAAAATATTGGTTTTATGAAATTAAAGCGAGAAATTATCTTTTTTAATAGCCTATTAAATTCGATTAATATAAACTAATCAAGTTTATTTTCTAGATTCCGTTATATGAGCTTAAATCAAGAACATTTTATAAAAATGAAGTACTGTGTGAATATGAAAGTGTGCGGGAAAAATAGCTGAGCAGGTTGAAATCGGTATTTCATTCACGACTGACATTTGGTCTGGCATCAGCGAATCATTGTTTAGGCAAGTTTTCTTAACCTTGAAAACTCTGTAACATAATTGATTAATCCCAACGTTTTAATTTTTAAGTTTAACAGCACATTCAATTTCGGACGACTTTAAGCTAAAAAAGTGGAATTTGCATACATCACCTTTAGGTGCTGAGCATCATACAGCACAATATTTAAGCAAAGTGCCCGAAAACATGCTTTATTCGTGGGACATTAAAAAATAGTTAGTGAGTTAGCGCGTAGATTCTTGAGTCATACAATATCTTTATGAATTTCTTGCAGGTGCACGTTATTGTACGCGATAATGGTACAAACATATGTAGTTAAGGCGTTAGAGGATTCAAACTTACCAAGTTCAAGCTGTGCGGAGCCTAGTGAAAAAAAACTTATTTTTTCGCAAGTTTTATGTACATACTTCTCAGCTCATTTATCCAGGCTCTAGAACAGCAGCAAACGGTTAAAAGTGCGCCTTATTTGCCGAAAAATGGCTGGCCATTTTCACAGAAGCGACTCAAACAGACTGTGGCGGATCTAGGATTTTCCTAGGGGGCGTATCCCAACTTTTCCAAAAAAAGTCAAAAAGAGGTCCGAAAATTTGCCCTTGACGCGCAAAATAGCGTTTTTTCGGTGTTACGTTGTATACTTTTACATAAAATCACTTTTGACGCAATATTTTTTCTTAAAATTTTAAAATTTTGCACAATTTTGTGCGAAAAAAACATTAAATTTCAATGCGCCGGAGAATTTGTGAAATCAAGGCAGATAGACGTCTAGAAGCATGAATTACTGCTTGATTTCCTATATTTATGGCATTTGATGCGAAACATGTTTTGAAACCTACATTTTGTACAAGGTAGGTTTGTACATGTATATACAAAGATGGTCCCTAAAAGTCTTTGTACATTTGGTACACACAAATTTTTGAGTACTATGATTTATGTAATAAGGTAGCGACTTTAGTGTGGTAAAAACAGAGTTGTTGACCTTTGGTAGAATATTTTAGCTATATAATTCCTGGTTTTATGAGAGCAAAAATCATTAAGATCGTCTTAAAACGGCGCGAAGCGCCGAAAAATTTGACATTTTCCCTTTCGAAATGCGATTTCTGCTATTATAAAGATATATAGAACACACAATTATTCCTATCAACGCAATGCGCCGAAAATGTTTGCGAATTTTAAGCCTTTTTTGCAGTTTTTGTCTTCCAAAAATTTTTGTACTGTCACAAGACGGTTCCGAAAAGTCTTTGTACATCGGTAAAAATCTTTGCCGAATTAAAAAAACCGTGCTTCCAGGTCGCCAAGAAAGTAAATAAATGTCATCCGGCGCAGTGCCGGAAAGTTTTGAAAAATTATGGTCACTGACAGCCAAAAATCATTGCAAATTGCATATCATTCTTTATCTCGCCGAATATTTTTGGCCAATAAGGGGAGGCAGCCGCCCCCACCCCCGCTCACCTTAAATCCGCCCCTGCAAACAGAAAAAAATTTGAACAAATTCAAAAACACCTTGACCCTGCTTCATTGCCTCTTAAACTAATACAAGTAGATGAATCTGATTGTTTTTGAAATACTAGCTGATATTAATGTGAAGATTTAGAAGTTGGAAGTCTTTAGTCGCCATTCAAGTCTTTCATCATTCGCATCTTTTTAAATTTTTTAATACCCGTTACCCGTTATTTTTCAGGCAAAATTTTACCGGTTCCGGGTCCGGGTCCGGGTCTCCAAAATTTTCAATAGCGGGTCCGGGTTCGGGTCCAAAAAAAGAACCGGGTAATAACGGGTCCGGGTCCGGGTACCCGTTGCATCCCTAATATATATATATATATATATATATATATATATATATATATATATATATATATATATATATATATATATATATATATATATATATATATATATATTGTTTTCTTGAGGAAAAATAACTCGAAATAGTTCTGCGTAGCTTTATAGTTTCTGAAGTTTTATACCTTTTATACTAATTCCATAAAGACCTTTTAACAAATAATTTATGTATGCCTTTAGGACATTTAAATTTTGATTTGGTTCTAAAAGTAGGAACAAAACTAAAAATAAGAGGATTTAATACTTTTTAAAAGACATATGATCATAGTACGCTGCAGAAAGTGCAGGTCCATGAATGTACATTTATGCCGTAAGCTGAGAGTGTAGGAACATGAACAAGTCTTGCTCAATAATCCGCTTTTGACCTTACGTTACACTACAAACTAATACATTCTATCGAACGCTCATCTTGCAACCCGATATGCACTTGGAAGTGAGTTTGAGGGCCTGGACGCTCAGAAAAGAAAACTAAGAAATTTTCTCAGAAAATGTGACGAAAAATAAAGATAAAAAATGAATATCAAAAATTTTCTGAAAAAGTGCTTGAAATTTAACAGAAACTGTGGACCAACGTAAACTATATGCAATTTTAGCGTTTATACAAGTATTGTCTCGGCGGACTGTGAGCCTCTAAGGAAGCAGGAAAGTAAATTCGAATGCTGCATTACATACCTACACATATATCTTGTTCCACTTGAGCCAAAAATAAGAAACTGAGAATTCAAAATTTATTTCGAGAAAAATACAACATAAACGAATAAGCAAAACAAAACGGCGGTACTTTTTAGCAAACAGGACATTTGCATCACTCTAAACGGCACTATTCTAATACGAGCGAAATGTTTTCCACGGTTCCCTTCACATTATCGTACAATTATCAACAATAAGTTTTCTGGGAAAAAAGGAAAAAATTAGGCCTTGTAGTGGATAAAATAATCGAATTTGCGAACCCGCTAGACATTGTCCTAAGATTATGAATTATGGTAGATTTTGTAATATTTAAACATTTAGGCAAATATTAAGGGTATTTGAGCACACCTCTTATTAATTTTTATACTGAGACTATCCAACTCACAGATCGACCATGCTAGGCACCATGGTTGCGATCGTGCTCACTGTTCGTAGCAAACATCCGTCAAATACATAGAAAATTTCTATACTCTATGAGTATATAGTAAACAAGGACAATAAAAATTGAATAATAAATAAGCAAATAACAACTACAGGCGTGAATGTAAAGCGAACAACACACAACGTATCAAACGATTTCGCACACTCCAACAATAATGCGTTATTCTGTTAGGTAGAAAAAAATTTTCGGCGGTAAGCGCGACGAATTGAGAAATGAGTATTCGAACTGCCAGGTTACAACAAACGAAGGGCGAGGTAAGAAAGAACTAAGATTAAAGCAAACGAAAAAACAAAGTCTAGGCAAATATAGACTCAGCACAGATGCAACCAGGCCCGTATTCAGAGCGGGGGGGGCGCCCCACGGAAATAAAAAAATAACTTTCGAATCTCACAAGGGCCCCCCCCGAGAAAAATGAAAAATTCTCGAGTACGTCTTTAACCCCGCCAAAACATGTTTTTAGGGTACTTTTGAATTAGGGTATGCTAAATTTTGCCGGATTTATTGTTTTTCTATAGCTTCGGTCTTCCATCCGCTTAGAATCACTCAAATTTGAATTAGATATGGAAAATTATCAAATTGTCGAACACAAGGATTAAATACAATGATAAAAGTCAAGACTTTGTTTGTTGATTGAGTTTGAATTTTCTTATAAGTTTGAATTTTTCAATTTTTATTTTTTTTCATCAATTTAAATGCTAGATTTGTTTCATTTAAGTATGACATGGAATTCTTGAAATTTTTCTACGCCATTATATAGAGCTCGCCGAGGTACACTCAAAAATGCCTTAATTTTTGTCATCTCCTAATGGTTCTCGGAATATTTGACCTCAAAATTTTCGCCCCGCCTAGAAAAAAATTTTAGATACGGGCCTGAACACAGCACAAAAGAAAACCGGTTTAAATAATGAGAGAGCAAAAACGATTGAATCGACCCTCCAGTCAGTCTTCTAAGTCGCAATCATTATCATTATTTTATTTATTTTAAATTTATCTTATATCTCCTAGTCCGCTATCACTACGCGAAGCGTATTAGTAAAACCGGCTCCCTCGCGCCACCCGGTCACCAGAATGAGAGTGTCGCCCGATTGGACAAATCCACGCTGTTTGCCTAATTCGATGCAATGACGGATTCGGTTGTCCACATCTACATGCCATATTTCATCGCGATCGGCTGAAATTCAGAAAATATAAAGGGTGGGCCAAAGAAGGCAACACTCCGAAATTATATCATAACTCCAGCAAATGAGAACACAAAACTTTGAAACCAGTTTTATAAGATCGATAAAAATGTCTTTGTTCGGATCGTATTAACAATTTTTGGCCCACGGCCAGAAGTTCGTGCGCTACGGCAATTAGTTTACACTCATACATGTAACAGGGGATGGGGGATCCCCTCACCGAAAGTTGGTTGTCCTCCCAATCCCCCAAAAGCCAGAAAATTTTCAAACTCCCCTTAACCCGATTTTTAGGGAAAAATTCAATTTTTTTGGCCGTTTTTAGCCTTTTTTGTCCAAACATTGGAGGTCGTTTACCCCCTGTCCCTAAAATGGCCAGAGACCCCACCTCAAATTTCGAGCCGTTACATGTATGTTTTCACCCCGTTTTGATATTGAGAAAACCCAATGGTTTCTGTATTTTGTTTCATTACACTGAGTATTTAAGTACCCTTTTTTGACAACATCTCCAGCATACCTGGGCAATGGATTTTGGTTCTGAAGGTACCGGGGTCCCTTTTGTTGAGGTTGGTTGGTTGGTTGGTTGCATAGCTGGGCAAGCCTTAAAGTCTCGGCTAGTATCGGAGCCCAATTTTTTGGTTGGCTGCCTAAGTCAGAAAAGTGGTTGCTACATAAGTCGTGCTTGTAAAAATTTATGCATCAAATTTTTGAGATAGTAGTCTTGCTTTCATGCAAAATCCATTCATAATTTCCTGCGAAGTCGCACTATTTCTCCGACATAATTTTTTAATTAAAAATAGTGTGTCAAAATTAGTATGGTGTAAAAAAATAGTGCAATCGATAATTTGCATAGCAATTATGTTTAAAACCTAATTATTCTAGTAACAATAGACGTTTAATCTTGAAGAGACATTCACCGCCTTTAATATGCTTATTTTTTATGCAATTTATTGTGTAAAAATAAAACTTTTACAGAGTTCCTCATTTTATTGTCGTAAAATAGTACATTTCATTTTAAATATAAATCCTGCTTGAAATGCACGAGACTAGTCAAAATTCAGCGCAACCTAAACATCAATAACAAATAATAAAATTAAATCAATTCGGCGCGAAGCGCTGGAAAAATTTAGACATTTTACCTTTCTGAAACGCGATTTCGCACTACAAAAATTGTCCGAATTCGGCGCGAAATGTAGGAAAATTTTGAAATTTAACCTTAGTGAAACGCAATTTTGCATCACAAAAATTGTCCAAATTTGGTGCGGCTTAAGCATCAATAACAAAAATCAATTCGACGCAGAGCGCCGGAAAATTTTGAAATCTAACTTTTGTGAAACGCAATCTTGCATTATAAAATTGCCCAAATTTGGTGCGGCTTAAGCATCAATCGCGAGTTATAAAATTAAATCAATTCGGTGCGAAGCGCTGAAAATTTTGAGTTTTGAAACGCAATTTTGCATTTTACAAAAATTGTCCGAATTCAGCGGAAAATTTTCAAATTTGACCTTCATGAAACGCAATTTTGCATTACGAAAATTGTCCAAATTTGGCGCGGCTTAAGCATCAATAACCAGTAATAACATTAAATCAATTCGGCGCAAAGCGCCGGAAAAATTTGAGATTTCACCTTTTTGAAACGCAATTATGCATTACGAAAATTGGCAGAATTCAGCGCGGCCTAAACATCAATAACAAGTAATGTATGTATAAAAGACTAGCGCTTATTTACACATAAAACAGGTGGACAGACAAGTATGTATTTTTAATACACCGATGTGTAGAAGATCACAAAAATACATCAAGTGTTTTATTTCGATCTGACGAATTTTTATTTTCTCTAAATTAGTCATTACTTACTTGAATATAATCTCTAAATTATGCATTACTAACGTACCGATTTTTAGAGAGCCCAGTAACCGATTTGGTTGCCGGGATTTAAAAATCGGTTGTCGGAATCTGAAAAATGATTGCTGAGCTCCAAAAATCGGTTGCTGGATTCCAAAAATCGGTTGCTGGATTCCAAAAATCGGTTGCTGGATTCCAAAAATCGGTTGCTGAGGTTTAAAAATCGATTGCTAGGGTCAAAAAATCAGTTAGTGGGATCCGAAAATCGGTTGTTGGGGTCTTAAAATCAGTTCTTGGCTCCGAAAATCGGTTGCTGGGGGTCCTGAATCTGTTGGTGGGCTCAAAAATTCTGTTTGTGGGGTGTAAAAATTTGTTGCTGAGGTCCTAAATCAGTTAACTCCAAAACTCAGTTAAAGTGGTCCTAAAATCGATTGCTGGGGTCTTAAAACCAGTTGGTGGGCTCCAAAAATCGGTTGATGTGGTCCTAAATCGGTTGATGTGGTCCTAAATCGGGTAATGGGCTCCAAAAATTGGTCGCTGTGGTCTAAAAATTGGTTTCTGGGGTTCTAAATCAGTTGGTAGGCTCCAATAATGGGTTGCTGGGGTCCAAAAATCGGTTGCTGGCATAGGTGGGCAGCAACAAAATTCTGGGGAGAAGGGGGTTGAGTGTGTGCAAGATTTTTTAAAGGTCAAAAATGGTCTTAAAAGTGGTGGTATGGCAAAAAACACCATTTTTCAACGTTTCCCATCGAGCGCTATCCATTAGCATCAAAAAATTGCGGAAAAAAACAACAACAAATTTTAAATTCTGGGGGGGTTATTTTGGTTTCTGGGGGAATTCGGCCTTCTGGGGATGCATACCCCCAAACTCCACCACCCCACGCACACGTGTGTTTGGTAGGGTCTATAATCGGATGGGGGCGTTAAAAATCGGTTGCTGGTGTCTACATGTCGGTTGCTGGGGTCTAAAAATCAGTTGGTAGGTTCCAAAAATTGGTTGACCCCAGCAAGCGATTTTTGGACTCCAGCAAACAATTTTAGACCCCGAGCAACCAATTTTGTAGCCCAGTAACCGAATTAGGACCCCATCAACCGATTTTTGGATCCCACCAACTGATTTTCAGACCATAGCAACTGATTTGTAGACCCCAGCAACCGATTTTCAGACCCGAGCAACCGATTTTTAAACCCAAGCAACCGATTTTTGAAGCCCAGCAACTGATTTTTGGACCCCGGCAATCGATTTTCAGCTTTCAGGGATCGATATTCGAGCCCAGTAACTGATTTTTGGATCTTAGCAACCTATTTTTGGACCCCAGCAACCGATTTTGGCTGCACTTTTGCGTCTCATCTTGTAAAACGCCTAAAAAGTTTTTGTACAAAACAGGGTGTAACTGGTGGACCCTCCGGCTGGTACCGGACCTGCTTTGGCTGATACCCGGTTGAACCTGGTTGAACTCCTTGCCCAGGAGTGGTTGTTGGTTGAGCGGTTGGCTAGTCGGTTGGTTGGTTGGCTAGTTGGTTGGTTGGTTGGCTAGTTATTTGGTTGGTCGGCCGGTTAGTTGGTTGTTTGGTTGGCTAGTTGGTTGGTTGATTGGCTAGTTGGTTGGTTGGTTGGCTGGTTGGTTGGTTGTTTGGCCGGTTGGTTGGTTGTTTGGTTGGCTAGTTGGTTCGTTGGTTGGCTTGTTGGTTGGCTAGTTGGGTGGTTGGTTGGCTAGTTGGGTGGTTGGTTGGCCGGTTGGTTGTTTGGTTGGCTAGTTGGTTGCTTGGTTGGCTAGTTGGTTGGTTGGTTGGCTAGTTGGTTGGTTGTTTGGCCGGTTAGTTGGTTATTTGGTTGGCTAGTTGGTTGGTTGGTTGGCTAGTTGGTTCATTGGTTGGCTAGTTGCTTGGTTGGTTGGCTAGTTGGTTGGTTGTTTGGCCGGTTGGTTGGTTGTTTCGTTGGCTAGTTCGTTGGTTGGTTGGCCAGTTAGTTGGTTGGTTGGTTGGCTGGCCGGCTAGTTGTTTGTTTGGTTGGCTACTTGGTTGGTTGGGTAGCTAATTGATTGGTTGGTTGGCCGGTTGGTTGTTTGGTTGGCTAGTTGGTTGGTTGGTTGGATAGTTAGTTGGTTGGTTGGTTGGATAGTTGGTTGGTTGGTTGGTTGGTTAGCTTTTTGGTTGGCTGTTCAGCTGGTTGGTTGGTTATTTGGTTGGCTAGTTGGTTGGTTGGTTGGCCGGTTAGCTGGTTGGTTGGTTGGTTGGCCGGTTAGTTGGTTGTTTGGTTGACAAGTTGGTTGGTTGGTTGGTTGGCTATTTGGTTGGTTGGGTAGCTAATTGATTGGTTGGTTGGCCGGTTAGTCGGTTGTTTGTTTGGCTAGTTGGTCGATTGGTTGTTTGGTTGGCTAATTGGTTGGTTGGTTGGCTATTGGTTGTTTTTTGTCGGCTGGTTGGTTGGTTGGCTATTGGTTGTTTTTTGTCGGTTGGTTGGTTGGTTGGCTAGTTGGTTGGCTGTTTGGCTGGTTGGTTGGTTGTTTGGTTGGCTAGTTGGTTGGTTGGTTGGCCGGTTAGTTGGTTGGTTGGTTGGTTGGTTGGTAGGCGGGTTAGTTAGTTGGCTGTATAATTTTCTCACTTTTTAATTTTTGAGTCAAAAAATTCTACCCCCCCCAATCAAAAACTGTTTTTCTGGCGCCACCCAGCTGGGGTTCTGAAGGTACCGAAGTGCCTTCTGGCGCCACCCGGTGGCGCAGGTGGCACGGCATTGCCCACCTATGA